>CAJQZJ010034382.1:462633-551290 GCA_907164525.1 Lophiomys imhausi
ACACACACACACACACACACACACACACAATTTTTAAAAGGCAAATGCTAAGTAAAGAAAAATTCAAAGCATGTCTGCTAAAACTAGGCATGAATAAAATGTTTCATTCTCTGTTTATGTTCAATATAGAAATAATATATTACCTTTAGCAGTATGACAGGCTGTAATGGTTTAAATGAACTGCCCATAGTTTCAGGCATTTGAATATTTTGTCCTTAGTTGGTGGCACTGTTTATGTATGTTTAAGAATTGTGATTTTTGTTGAAGTGTTTCACTGGTATCAGGCTTGAAGAGTTTAAAGATTCACAACTTTTCTAATTTATCCTCTCTGCTTTGTGCTTGAAGTTTAAGACATTAAACTCTCATCTGGTCTTCAAGGCTCCACACCATCTTTTGTTACCTGTGTTCCATTGTCATGGGCTCTAGCCCTCTGGAACTGTAAGACTAAATAAACTATTCACCAAGTTACCTTAGTTGTGGTGTTTTATTACAGCAAAAAAAGGTATGAATATAGAAATTGGTACCAGTGGAACATTACTGTGACAGACCAGATCATGCTGGTTTTTTGGTTGTTGCTCTTTTTTATTTTTATTCTTTGAAGAATGCAGTTGCCTTTACAACTTTGGACTAGAATATAATTGAAAACTCTGAGTACAGAGTAATGGCCTATCCTAGAAGGAGTTTGGAAGACAGTACTGCTAAGAGCTGTGGAGGCCTAGCTCAAGAGGTTTCAAGGGGTTATAATTTTAGTAATAAGGCTAGAAAAATAATGTCTGTAGAATGTTGGCAAAGAATGTGGCTGCCTTATGCCCTTATCCTAAGAGCTTGCCTAAGGTGAAACTAAAAAGTAATGTTAATTTCCTAGACAGAAGATATTTCAAGATATTCTAATATTGACACTGTTGTATGATTATTAACAATAACTGTAGCATGTCTACAATGAAAAAATGGAGAGGAAGAAATGTACAATTTATAATTTGCAGAGAAAAGGGACACTGACAAGCTTAATGTTATCCTTAAGGTTTATGCTCAAAGATATAAGGACATTAGTATGCTTAAGGAGAGTACTTCTGCTCAACATTGAAGGAGAAGAAATGGCTCCATTAGATAAAGACTCCTACCAGATAAGCTTCCAACATGTCTAAGGAAAAAGACTACAGAGTTTTTTGCTCTTACAAAGCAACTACAAACAAAAGCTGCTAAGTGCTTCAAGGGGTCCCTGTTCTACCTCAAGCTGGCAAGTAAATATGGCAGTATCATCCATTTGGAACCACGTTTGCAGTATAAAAATACACAAGTGAAATGGTCTTGGAATCTTCCTCCATGGCTTCATATCCTGAGGCTTGGCAGCATGTAACAAGGAACTCCCTGCATGAACTCTCTGATACAAGAGATCCTGAGAAGTCATGGGTCAAAGAGAAGCCTACCTTTCAGATGTTAGAAATGTCAGAGCTATGAGATATATTCTAAGGAAAGTTGCACAAAGTGAGTGAAAACAATCCAACAGAGATGCATGTTGCAGGCAGCAAGATAGAGAAGCAGAGGCAGATAAGCCAGTTGATAACACACTTGAAGTAACAGAATTTGGTATTTTTTCCACCAGACTTGATTTAGTGCAACAGTTCCTCAGTATTCCCCAAGAGTAGTGTCTATTTTTATGCCAACTTGACACAAGCTAGACTCATTTGGTAAGAGGGAGCTTCAATTGAAAAAAAAAATCCTATCAGATTGGCCAGTGGCCAAATCTTTGGGCATTTTCTTGATTTATTATTGATGTGGGAAGGCCCTGACCACTGTAGGTAGAGCCACCGCAGGGCAGGTGGTTCTGAAGTACATGAGAAAGCAGACTGAGCAAGTCATGAGAAGGAAGCAAGTATGCAGTTTGCCTCTATGGCTTTTGCTTCAGTTCTTTTTTTATCACAGATTTCACATTTCACTACAAATCTATAGTAATTTTTTTTGTTTGTTTAAATTTTTAATTTCTTCAAGTTACATCTCAATCACAACCCCCTCCCTACTTCAGTTCCATCCTCCTACCCTCTTCCCCTTCAACCCCTCCATCCACTTCATTTTTTTAAAGTTTAAGGTGTATCTTTTCCCCCCCAACTGCTCCCACTTTCAGTCCAACAAATGGCTCTTTCTCTCATAACAACAAATAAAATACAAAACAACAGAAATAATTAGGCCACAATTATGAGAGTTATAGGGCTTTGCATACATCCCCAATGTCCAGTCCATACATATTTGGTACCTGACTTTAACACTGTACTATCTAACTATCTCCATGAGTTTAAAGTTCTATATCCAGTTCAGCTTCCATCCTAATTTGCATCACAATTTTAAAAATATCTTCTTAGATCCAGAGCACCCTCTTAATTCCCAAACAACTCAAAATTTAACTATGAGACTCTAGCTCTCTAGTCTTCAACCACATCAGAGACCTGAGAGGGATAAATATATCTGATTATAGAGGAAGTGCAGGGCCAGCAGCTTCTAAAACTAAGAAATGACATACAAGTGGCTGCCTGGACAGTCCCCAGTTTCTCTCCATACATTATAGCATCAGTCTTCAGACATTTGGCCCCATTTCTCTGGCAGAAATTGATTATAAAGCAGGAATGATGAAGGACTTGCCTACCCTGTCTTGGCAGAGCTAGGCTGTCAATTTACCTGCTTCCAAGTTTTGTTTTTGCTTCAGTTCTTGACTCCAAGTTCCTGATTTAAGTTCATGACCTGACTTAGGTTCACAGTTGACTATTATTGAAACATGTAAACTGACATAAACCCTTTTTTCTCCAATTTCCTTTTGCTGTGCTATTTTATGACAGAAACAAAAATTCTATCTAAGACACCTTGGCTCTCAAAAGAGACTTTGAACTGTGCATGTTTAAATGGTATTGAGACTCTAAAAGAGTATGAGGACTTTTGATGTTTGAGAAACTGAATTTTGAATTATTATATGGCCATGTGCCATGGGAGCCAGGAAGTAGAATGGGGTGGTTTGACTAATAAAAGGCCTCCATAGCTTTGGGCACTTGAATACTCAGTTCCCAGTTTATGACACTGATTTTGGTTTAGGAAGCATGGTCTTTATGGAGAAAGTTGTCACTGGCTTTGAGGGTTTGAGTACACCATTTCATTTCTAATTTTCTTTCTCTGTTTTGTTTCTGCAATTCTATATGCACTCTCTCAGCAGTTGTTCAAGCCACTATGCATCCCACCTGCTACCTCTTCTCTGACATCATGGACTCTAACCCTCTGTAACTATAAACTCAAATAAACTCTTTCTTTTATAGCCATGGTGCTTTTTCTTAGATATAGAAAATTAGCTAATATGTAGGCAAAGGAGGTAAAGATTACATAAGAAATCATGGGAGAAAATGTCGTACATACACACACAACAAAAATACAAAAACAAAACAAAACAACAATAAAGACAAAGCAAAAAACAAAACACCCCAAAACAAAACAACAACAAAGGACCCAAAAAAACTAAACAAAACAGGACAAAACCCCAAAACCAAAGAACCAAACTCTGAGAATGAATCATACCAAGGAATTGAACACCTTATACAATGAAAACTTTATGACATTTAACAAAGAAATTAAAAAGGATAGCAAAAGACTGAAATACCTCACATATTCATTGATTGATAGAATAAATATTGTGAAAATGATCGTCTTATCAAAAACAATCTACAGTTTAAATACAATCCTCATCAACATTCCAAATCAATTTTTACAAAAATTGAAAAGGCAATCTTAAAACTTATTTGGAAACAAAAGAATGAGGGTAGCCAAAACAAATCTTAACAACAGAAATTCTGCAACAAGTATTATCATATCTGATTTCAAGTTATATAATAGAGCCATAATTGAAAAGAACAAAATACTGGCATAATAATAGACATATTGATCAAAAGATAAAGTTAAATATCCATATTCAAGCCCATGACCCTATATTCAATTGATATTTTATAAAGAGTCCAAAACTACAAATTGAAAAAAAAGGACAAAAACTTTTAAAAAATCAAAATGGTCTGGTCAAACTTGAAAGCTAGGTATAGAAGAATTAAAATAAACCCCTATCTGTCAACCAGCCAAAAATCAACTCCAAATAGGTCAACATTATACATAACAACATGAATCACATAAAGGAGTTAGTAGGTATAGACCAATGGATACATTTTCTTAACAGGATCCCAATAACATGGGCATTAAGCCCAACAAATATTAAATAAGAACTCATGAATGAAGATGCTTCTATAAACCAAAGAACAACATTGTTTGAAGAAAGAGACATCTTATATAATGAAAAGTGCTTTACCACGTGTATATCTGATACAGGATTGGTGTCTAGAATATATAACATATTCCAAAAACTAAACATGAAGAAAATAAACAACCCAATTAAAAATTTAGGATATGGAGCTATATAGGGAATTCACAAAAGAAGACATTCAAGTGGCTCAGAATTTTTTAAAAAGTACTTAACATCCTTCTCCATAAGGAAAATGCAAATCAAAATTATACTGATATTTCATCTTATACCAATCAAAAAGACTAAGATCAGAAATACAAATGGCAAGTAATTCTTGTATAGGTATGGCAAAAGGTAAATCATTACTCACTACTGGTGAGAGCACAAACAGCTGAAGCCACTAGATAAATCAGTGTGGAGACTCCTCATAAAGGTAGAAATAATACTACCTTTTGACCCTGCTATATTACTCCTGGGAATGCCATGATCCACTCTGTGACTGGGCTGGTACTGAGAGTTTCCTGGTGGCATATGCAGGATATACATATTCTAAGGGAACTACAGTTCCCTTAGAAGCCATGTGGGCTGGGATCCTGGGAAATTACTAGGAGCTGGATCTGGACAAAGAGAAGGAAACTTCAGATACCTCATGCTGGAGTATTGTTCCTGGTAGGTTCTATGGGTGTGAGTATGTGCATCCAGATTCTCTTACTTGGTGCAAGAGACCAGGTGACCTAGGCTTCTGGTGAATTAGAATCCAGGGTAACATTGGAAGTCATCAACAGGAAAAGCCAGGAACACATACTTTAAATAGAATGATGGCTGGCAATATGCAGCAAATTCCAGAAAGCATTAGACAGGCCTGCTGCTAAAGAGATGTTGTCCTAGTGCCTGTGGAAAAGCTCCTGGAAGTGAAGGATGACATGTCATAGTTTAAGTTGCTTTTATAAGCACACTATACCTAGTTTCATTCTGTTGCCATAGCAAAGTACCAGGACATAAAGCGACTTGGGGAAAAATAATTTTTCTCTATTCAGGGTTTCAGATTACAGTCCATTATTATAGGGAAGTCACAGCAAAGGGAGCTTTATGCATCTGAACACACCACGCACACAGTCAAGTACCAAGAGAAAGGAATACACACATTATCCCTTGCTGTCTTGCTTGTTTGCACTCAGTTTGACTACAATCTTATACAGTTCAAGACAGTCTGCCTAAACCATGGTGCCACCAACAGTGCCCCTCCCACATCAATTAATTAAGAACATTCGTCAGGCTGTCCCAACGTAGATAAACTCCACATTGAGACTTGCTTCTCTGGTAACTCGATGTTGTGTCAAGTTGTCTGCTAACGCTTGTCATCACATCATTATCATAAAATGTGTTGAAATAAAATACTGTGTAACTTCAGACAACAGTTTTTATGAAATTCTCTACAGTAACAGAACAGGCACTCTGAGCCTAGGGAGATGGAGACACGTGGTAAGAAGATGAGGCTGTACCAGGGGGTTTGTAGTCTACTTCCCCATCTGCATGTGCCATTGTGTATATGATTGCCGTACCACAGAGCACAGTAATACTCGGCCTCATCCTCAGGCTGGACCCCTGTAATGGTCAGGGCAGCCTTATCTCCAAGCAGGGAGCCTGAGAATCGGTCAGGAACACCTGGGATTCTGATGCTGGTGTCACCTATCAGACCACTGTATACCTTGTAAGGTTTTTCTTGAACCCATTTGGCATAGTTATTGGTAGTAACAGCCCCAGTACTTGAGCCACAGGTGAGTGTTACTGTTCCTCCAGGAGATGTGGTGAGTGAAGATTCCTGAGTCACAACAGCATGAGAAAAGGCTCCTGCAAACAGGTGAGAAATCCAGTGGTCAGTAGCAAAGCAGAGACAAGATGTACATTGTTGCATGCCCACTGAACCTCAGAAAGGCCCCCTACCTGTGGAGAGAGCCACGAATGTGATCAAATTATAAATCCAGGGCATGACTCACAGTCCTGATGTGTTCTTCTCAAAAGTCCTCAGTACAAAACATGGTCATGACACAGGCCTTACTATAAGTCCAAACAAGGACAGGGTGGAGGCCTGTTAATGTAAATGAGCTCCACTTCCATTCTGTTTATAAGCTGTCAGGTGAAAGCCACTCAGTTGACACAAGAGACTGATCATATGTTAATAAGAACAAAGGTCAGGAGCATTGCATTTCCGATGCCCTTCCTTTTTAGAGACACGCATATCTGCTGTCTAGTGTCCTAAAAACATCAGCAATGAAAATCATGCTCCATTAAATGTTGCGCTGCTCACAGTGAGGAGCAATGCAATATGCAGGCCAGTATAAAGGAATGAGTAAGAAGGAAGAAGCACAGTGATTGAAAGACTCACAGTGAGTAAGTTGAGGATGGAAAAGTGACTTGTGCTTTGTGTCTTCATCACACTTATGTCTTCATAGAAGAAGATGAGTGTGTGCACTATAATTAATCTAAATCATTATGAAGCCACTTTACACAAGCACCAGGATGAATTGGGGAATGGCCTGACAAGAGCAAGAGTTGGCAAAGTTTTAAAGTCAGTGTGTCTCTGACGCACTGCTGGAGGGAGCAAGAATTTTAAACTATTCATTTTACAGTTAGCGCAGCTTTTTCAAACAGTTCATTATGCTGCTCCAGTCCATTCATGCATTAACACATGGAAATAGTATTACATGGAAGAAATATTCATGGTTCAGATAACCTAAGTATGTGTATAGTACAAAGAAACCATGGCATAGCTACATAAAGAAGCCCTGCACAGAAACTAAGAAGGACCAAGTGCATATACAGACAAACATATAACTGGGTTTTGAAATCACCTTGTCAGGTATTTGAAGATTATTATTTCAGCATGAAACTGCATATTTTGTAAAGTTGGGATGAAGTTTCAAGCAACAAAGCAGATAGATGCCTGGATGGCAAGATATGCATCAATATTCTAATTAGATTGTCATGTTTATATTAATGATCTTTTGTGTTTCCAGAACTCAGTGATTAGGAGTCAGATTTGAATTGAGTATGGACACAGACATGTGCTGACCCTGTCTCCACCCTTCACAAGATAGAGAAACTGTACTTCTATCCTCCTCTTCATACTTGATACAGGAATAATTCTATCGCCTTGGAATGAGTAGATCCAGAATTTTCATGAAAGGAACTGTGTCTGAGCAGTGGAGAGTTTGAGAAGGGAGTGGTTGCATGCTGAGGTTGCTGCATCTCCAGAAGATACACAGCTGGGACAGCTGAATCACCACAGCTTGACAGAGGGAATATGCAAACAGCATGAGAATAAATACAGTAGATCTCAGAGTAACTGTTCTCATTGATTGTTGGCCTAGGTGGGCAATGTGTAGTAGAAATTGAGACTGGCTGATATACATTTCTACCTGTGACTTGAGGGAAAAGAAGAAGGAAGGGCAAAGACAGACCCAGCATGGGGACACTATTCCTGACCTTACAGAAGGTGTCCACTCTTCATACCAGCTCCATAGCCTTTCCTGCAAATGTGTTTCCATCCCAAATTGCCACTGGTCCTCCCTAAGCCTTAGTGGTGATGCTCAGATCAAACACACCTACCAGGATGGAGGTTGGCTTATGCCCCGAGAACCCCTCAGGAGGCAGAGGTGGCTGAGCAAGGTAAAAGTTTGCTTAAGGGAGACTTCCAGGCTAGAGAAGGTGCAGCTTCTGATTGCTAATCAGTAAGTTAATGGTATCTCTTCTATGCCATGGCTCCTTTGAGTAAATGGCCTTTTGTGGTTAGTTTACTGCTAACGGGGACCTCCTCACAGTGGCACATAAGGCACATAAGGCATACAGTCACCATAACCAAGTGGCTATGTACATTTTGCAACTCACCTGATCTCTCCCTCAAAATATCCATAGCCTAATTTCTAGGTTGTGTTACCCTGATATACTGTGTGTAATTCTTTAACTTCTCACAACCAAGATCTCTATCCTCTGCAAACTCTTTCTACTGTGGAGTATGCAAACATGAGATACAAATCCCTTCTACCACCTGGTCCTCAGCCCTCAGAGCAGTTACGTTGTGAAACGGCGATCAAGGGAGCCCTGTGCTCTGCACTGTGGATTCACCCCTGGGAGGAAGCAGCTGCTGTAACATGGTAAGGGGCCAGTGAGCAACTGTACAGGGTCCAGTGAATTTGAACATGTGAAGTCTCTGAAGACTTCAAAGAAGGGACACAATACCCTCTGGTGGCTTCATTGTTCTCAGGGTTGGGGTTTTATTCATTTAACCATGATTTACTTATTTTTATCGGATGCTCCATATTTATTTCCCAGGCTGATCATGAATATCACTTTTCCTTCTTTAATTAGTTTGATTCATATGTATTTTTCTCATTTTTGAAAAAATACTCCCGATTTTTTTTGTAAAGTGGTTTCAATGATCTGTGGATTTAATTTTATCTAAGTATTTTTAAGGAATACAAGCAGCAGTTTTCATGACTGATGACTGAATTTATTTTTTTTTCAGCATCATATGTGCAGTGTACTTAAGTGACAATAATTCTTAGGAAACTAAAGAATGAATGGAAAGAAATGTTCCAAGGTTGTGGTTGTTTTAAGGATCATGTACTGGATACTAGATCTAGTATTGCATGTGCAGTATTCAGTATTATTGCCAAAATTCAGCATTGTTTAAGACTCCACTAGGAGGCAACTCACCTCTGAGCAAGTGTTGGAAGTTGTCTCACTTTAAATGGAGAGTAGGAGGCTCATGTGTTTACAATGGTATGAGAGTCTGAGAGGAGACTAACTCCACTAATGCTATTGCATTGCCCAGCTATCTTACTTGATTCCCTCCTCTTAGAATCAATTCTGTTAAATCTCTACTTTGGGGAAGTGGGGACTTCCACTGGAGAAACATTTGGCATTCCTAATAAATACATTTTGACAAAATCTATGTCTCTGCTTTTCAAAGTTTTACTGTGCACACAACTTGATAATCCACTTGATAGTGGGTAAAATATGAGACTTGGAGAATTAAAGACACCAGTCTAAGATCTTGACTCCAGATCTAATCCTCTGCATATGGTTTGTGGTTACTCTCATGATATTTATTTCATTCCCCATGTTAAAGGGACTAAAGTTTCAGCATATGAGATCACTCTACTCAGGGAGACAAAAATTTGGGAAAGAGGGATCATGGGGACCATTTCTCCTAATGTCTACAAGTAGCAAAGGGCATCTAAGCTGCCATTTTGGGTACAACTACTTAGAGTAGGGAAAATTTATTTCAAGGTAATTCAGAATTTTATCTACCTATTAAAAACCAAGATATAGAGAACCAATTTATATGTGGTTCTTTTGCCAAAGACTATGTCAGTACACATTCAAGTATATTAATCACAACCATGCCTAGTGACTAAATATTGGAATCAGTTGTAAAATGCAATCTAGAAGATGATGGCATGAGCCTGCTATAGTTATGTATTTTCTCTGATAGATTTATTCCAAGGTGGTGTGTATATGTGTGTGTGTGTGTGTGTGTGTGTGTGTGTGTGTGTGTGTGTCTAATGTGAGTGGATTATTTCCTCAGTTTTCTGAAATTTCAATGTGTTTGTCATCGGTAGATATAAAGGCTGTTGGTTTTGTGGTTTTTTTTTTCATTATTCCACATTTCTGAAATTAACTATCAGCTCCAAAAATTTTGTAGAATATTTAGAGTCTCTTATATAAAGAATTATTATCTAAAAATAGGGATACCTTTGCATCTTTCCCTATTCCTATTCCTTTTATTACTTCATTTTTACTTTTGCTTTAGATAAGACTGTAAGCACTAAATTGAATAGGAGTATAGAATATGGACGTTCTTGTCTTGTTCTTGATGTTATTGGAAATGCTTTGAGTTTTCCCCACATGATTTTTTTTATGTCAAGTTATACTCCCTTCATCCCTAGCCTCTCTAGAACTTTTAAAATTTGCAATATTGTTGAAGATTTAACAAACAACAGGTATGAGAATTAACCACATGAGCTGATTATTAAACATGGGGAGGATATGAGTACATTAGGATAAAGAGTTTTTGCCAATGAACTGTTTCCACAAGACTGTGAAGTAAGTGGGCAGGCAACCCAGCCACAGAATGAGAGAAAAACTTGCCAGTTATACAAGTGTTAGAAGAATAGTTTCTAGAATATTTTTTAAAAAGAAAACTAAACAACAAAAAAGTAAGCCTATTGAAAATGGGTTATTGGATGAGCAGAAAGTTCTCAAAGGAAGAAATATAAATGATTAATAAACACTTTATAAAAAGTATACAACCTCGACAGTCATCAGGAAAATGCAGATTAAAACCACCTTAAGATTTGATCTCACCCTAGTCAGAATGTCAATCATTTGGAATACAAATGACAGAAAATGCTGGAATGGAGGTGGGGAAAGAGAAACTCACATACACTATTAATGAGAGTGCAATGTCCTTCAACTGGCAAACAGCTAATAAAAATGAGGTACATAGTACATGTGCACAATGGAATGCTACTCAACTGTAAAGAAAAATGAAATCATGAATATTGAAGATAAATTGACAGAACTACAAAGGTTTTATTAATTGAAGTTATTCAGACCCAGAAAAATAAACTTCACATGTTCTCTATAATTGGAGACTTCTAGCTCCAAATCTTTAGATATGACAATATATCCTGGAATAACTGCAAAAACCAGGAAAATAAAAGGCGGTGTGTGGGATCAATAGAGAAGAACAATAGGGTACAAGGACCTGATGAGGGAAACAGGAAAGCGTGTTGGCTTTAGTTAGGGAGATAGAAAGATAGATACAGAAAAAGGAGGAAAAGGCTAAAATAACCATAAGAATGTCTGAGAAAATCAGAAGGAATCATACAATTAACCATTTATCTAAATATAATCATATACACATAAGTTTGTTTAGAAATAGACATATAGACTTGAAATGAAAACTTTCCATCTGTTCTGACAATGTTCCCCATCCTCAGAGCCAAAGACCATCTATTAAAACCCTTGACACCATGAATAAAAATCTTTCATATGAGTTGTTCATCAGAATTGTCCAAAACACCCCAAAACATTGCAGTTTAATACTATTTCCCTGGGTTTCCCCAGAGGTGAATGATTCCCTATGGCTGAAGATACTATTCATTTCAGACAGAGAGTCTAGAGGACATGACTTAAAATTGAACTGAAAGTCTCCTCCTTAAGAATAGCTTTTATGATACCAGAAGGCATTCCTTCCATAGGAGGGAAGCAGTGAACAGTCCTACCCAGTTCTGAACCCTGTGAACCAGAACAGTGATGAATATGACATGATAATCCTAAGGACACAGTAGTGGCATACATATTTTGCATTAATCAACAGCTTTCTAATTGATTTAACACCTGTTCAACTAAACAGAAATCATGTCTAATTCTGGAAACCTATCCAAGTACCAATGATTAATGAAGTAATGGATCTTGGAGATAAACTGACAATCAATCATCACTTTACTAGGCCAGTAAAATCCATATCTATATGTAGTCACTATCCCTCATCAAGAAAACTTTTTTTTTGCAACAGATGGAGAACATTGCAGAAAACCTCAACCAATATTGATGGATTCATAGAATTAATATTATAAAAATGACCTTTCTACCAGCAAATATTTACAGACTCAGTGCAATATCATTCAAAGTATCTACAACATTCTTCACAAAAATAGGGAAAAAAACACTAAAATTCCTATAGACCCACAAGAAACCACAGATAGTCAACACAATCCAGAGCAAAAAAGAATACTAGAGAATTGCTATTACATACTTTAAGATATACAGCTGTTTTAATAAAAACGATATGGCACAGGAACAAACACGGGCATATAGATGAATGAAATAAAATGGAAGACCTAAACATTAGTAAATGTAACTATAGTCGTCTGAAATTTGTCAAATACACACAAAAAAAATAATTGTTGGAGAAAATACAGTATATTCAGCAAGTGGTGGTGGCCATATTGGATGTCCACATGCAGAAGAATGAAATGACCTCCATAACTATCACCCTGTACAAAAATTATATCTAAGTAGATTAAATGGATCAAAGGCCTCACCTGAAGCCAGAAATGCTAAAACTGCTGGAAAAAAATTGCCAATACATGGTATAGGTGTAGGAAAGGACTTTCTGAACAGGACTCAATTAAGTCAACAATTACAATTGACAACTGGAAACTCATAAAACTAAAAAGATTCTGCACTGCTCTATGGTCGGCACCATCTTGGATCACTTCCTGTTGGATTGTTTCTTAAGCAGTGCATCTGAGTAGTAGGTGAATGAGATTAGTCACTGTGGAGTGAATGTGAGGTGCCCTAGCCGACAGTGAAACACAGAGAGTGTCTGAAATCCCACGGCGAACATTGAGACCTGTCACCAGGTAAAACAGCCCACACAGTTCCCGGGAACACCACCCTGAGATCAGCCAGCTCCATCACCTGTCTGGAGAGGAGCTCCGGCTAGAGGAGATCTAGCCCAGGAGTGGATCCAGCCCACGGCTCCAGACACAGACCAGCAGCCCCACCTGTCTGCCTGATATCCAGCCTGCACTCAGACCTGTACACCCAAGAGGGAAAAACAGCGGCACCACAAGAGCAAAGGTTAAGTGAGATTATTTTTTCCGGAGTTTCTAACATGGCGGCACAGAGTGCACTGTAGCGGAGAGGCAGAGACCTAATCCAGTCACAGCAAAGCAATTAGGAGCCAAGACTTCCTGCAAACAGAGCTCACGACTGTGTGTTCTCCACAAATACGGGGGGGGGGGTCACTCACCCTAGTACCCAAGCATCTGAGGCAGTCAGCAACAGGCACACTGAGGAGGACATCTGTTGTGGGTGGAGCTCCCTGTCTGCATAGTCAACCTAGCTGGGGAGCCAGAATGACTGGATCAGTGAGAGGAGAACACAGACTCAACCACAGCTCTACCTGCCTTTCTGAGGAGACCTGTCAGCTCCCAGGTCCTCAGAGGCTAGCCTTCTCCCCACTCCAATCCCCTCTATATCGGTCCAATTGGGTCACAAGCAGTTCAGGAGAGCGGCAGCCACCCTCCTCTCCCAGAGCCAGTCAGTCTATTACAGGAACCTCCCCACCATCTGGAGGTAAACACAAGGATCTCAGGATCAGCCATCCCCCAGGGCAGGGAGTTTTCCTGAGCACCAAGGTCAGGTAACAAAAGAAACAGACAGATAACACTTGGGTCCATTGGATGACAAAAGGTCAGTGCAAGAACATGGTAAAAAAAAAAAAAAAACAAACAAAAGAAAACAACAACAACAACAACAAAAAAAAAACAATAGGATGTCTCCAGATCCTAGCAATAATGCTCCAGCTGAACACAATTGAAGCAAAGGAAAATGACCTTAATCCTATGCTTATATTAATCATAGAAGGCCTAAGGGAGGAAATCAAATACCTCAGAGAGCAACAACAAAGTACTGCAAAGGAGGTGATGGAAATGAATAAAGCACTTAAAGGAATGGAAAATCTGAAAAGGGAAGTTGAAGCAATGAAGAAAATCCAATCCGAGACATCCATAGAACTGGAAATCCTTAAGAAAAGAATAGGAACTACTGACACTAGCATCACCAACAGAATACAAGAGATGGAAGAAAGAATTTCAGGCTCAGAGGATAAAATTGAAGAAATGGATACATCTGTCAAAGAAAATGTAAAATCTAAAAAAGTCCTGACACAAAACCTTCAGGAAATCAAGGACAAAATAAAAAGACGAAATCTCAGAATAATATGAATAGAAGAAAGAGAAGAGTCCCACTTCCATGGACCAGAAAATATCTTCAACAAAATCATTGAAGAGAATTTCCCAAATTAAAAAAAGAGATGACTATAACTGTACAAGAAGCTTAAAGAACTCCAAATAGATTAGACCAGAAAATAAAATCTTCCAGCCACATAATAATCAAAACACTAAATGTGCAGAACAAAGAAAGAATTTTAAAAGCTGCTAGGGAAAAGGGACAAATAACATATAATGGCAAACCTATCAGAATCACACCTGACTTTTCTTCAGAGACTCTAAAAGCCAGAAGGGCCTGGACAGACGTCTTGCAGACCCTAAAAAACCACAAATGCCAGGCCAGACTACTATTCCCTGCAAAATTTTCAATCAACATAGATGGAGAAAACAAGATATTCCATGACAAAGCTAAATTTAAGCAATATCTATACACAAATCCAGCTCTACAGAAGATGTTGGAAGGAAAACTTCAACCCAAAGAGGTTAGCTACACACAAGAAAGCACAGGAAGCAAATAGCATGCCTGCAGCAAAACCAAAAGAAAAGAAGCTCACTCACACACTATTTCCACCAACATCAAGATGGCAGAAAGTAACAATCACTGGTCATTAATGTCTCTCAACATCAATGGACTCAATTGCCCAATAAAAAGGCACAGGCTAGCAGAATGGATGCGAAAACAGAATCCCACATTCTGCTGTTTACAAGAAACACACCTCAGCAAAAAAGATAGGCATTATCTCCAAGTAAAGGGCTGGAAAAAGATATACCAAGCAAATGGACCCAAGAAAAAAGCAATTCTAGTATGCAACAAATTGGACTTTCAACCAACATTAATCAAAAGAGATGGGGAAGAACACTATATACTCATCAAAGGAAAAATCCACCAAGATGAAATTTCAATACTAAACATCTATGCCCCAAATGTAAGACCACCCACATTCATTAAAGAAACACTACTGAAGCTCAAATCCCACATTGAACCTCACACATTAATAGTGGAAAACTTCAACACACCACTCTCAGCACTGGACAGATAAACAATGAAGAAACCAAACAGAGAAATAATGAACCTCACAGATGTCATGAATCAAATGGACCTAATTGATATCTACAGAACATTTCACCCCAAAACAAAAGAATACACTTTCTTCTCGGCACCTCATGGAACCTTCTCCAAAATCGACCATATAGTCGCTCACAAAGCAAGCCTCAACAGATACAGGAAAATTGAAATCACTCCTTGTAACTTATCAGACCATCATGGAATAAAGCTAGGCTTCAACAATAACAAAAACAACAGAGTGCCTGAAAAAGCATGGAAACTGAACAACTCTCTCCTCAATGACCTCTGGGTCAGGGAAGAAATAAAAAATTAATTAAAGTCTTCTTAAAACTCAATGAAAATGAAGGTACAACATATCCAAAATTATGGGGCACATTGAAAGCAGTGCTAAGAGGAAAGATTATAGCACTAAGTGCCTTCAAAAAGAAACTGGAGAGTTCCTATACTAGCCACCTAAAACCACACCTGAAAGAGGTAGAACAAAAAGAAGCAAACACTCCCAAGAGGAGCAGACGGGAGGAAATTATCAAACTCAGGGCTGAAATCAACAAATTAGAAACAAAAAGAACAATACAAAGAATCGACAAAACCAAGAGCTGGTTCTTTGAGAAAATCAACAAAATAGACAAGCCCTTAGCTAAATTAACTAAAAGGCAGAGGTAAAATACCCAAATCAACAAAATCAGAAATGAAAAGGGGGAAATAACAACAGACGTTGAGGAAATCCAAAGAATCGTTAGGTCCTACTTCAAAAACTTGTACTCCACAAAATTGGAAAATGTAAATGAAATGGACAATTTTCTTGATAGATTCCCCATACCAAGGTTAAATGAAGAACAGGTAAACAAATTAAACAGTCCTATAACCCTTAAGGAAATAGAAGAAGTCATTAGAAATCTTCCAACCAATAAAAGCCCAAGCGCAGATGGTTTCAGCACAGAATTCTACCAGCCATTCAAAGAAGAGCTAACATCAATACTCTTCAAACTCTTCCACAACATAGAAACAGAAGGAATACTGCCAAACACATTCTATGAGGCCACAGTTACCCTGATACCTAAACCTCACAAAGACCCAAAGGAGAAAGAAAATTTCAGACCAATTTCCCTGATAAACATGGATGCAAAGATACTTAATAAAATACTTGCAAACCGGACCCAAGATCACATCAAAAGTATCATACACCAGGATCAAGTAGGCTTCATCCCAGGGATGCAGGGGTGGTTCAACATTAGAAAATCCATCAATGTAATCCACCACATCAACAAGCTGAAAGAAAAGAACCACATGATCATCTCATTGGATGCTGAAAAAGCTTTTGACAAAATACGGCAGCCTTTCATGATAAAAGTCTTAGAGAGATCAGGCATACAAGGACCATATTTAAACATAATAAAGGCAATTTACAGCAAGCCAATAGCCAACATCAAACTAAATGGAGAGAAACTTAAAGCATTTTCTCTAAACTCAAGGACAAGGCGAGGCTGCCCACTCTCTCCATACCTCTTCAACATAGTACTTGAAGTTTTAGCTAGAGCAATAAGACAACTAAAAGAGATCAAGGGGATACAAATTGGAAAGGAAGAAGTCAAAGTATCCCTATTTGCAGATGATATGATAGTGTACATCAGTGATCCCAACAATTCCACCAGAGAACTTCTACCGCTGATAAACTCCTTCAGCAAGGTGGCCAGATACAAAATCAATTCAAAAATATCAGTAGCCCTTCTTTACACAAAAGATAAATGGGCTGAAAAAGAAATAAGGGAATCAACACCCTTCACAATAGCCACAAATAATATAAAATACCTAGGGGTAACTCTAACCAAGCAAGTGAAGACCTGTATGATAAGAACTTCAAGTCCCTGAAGAAAGAAATTGAAGAAGATATCAGAATATGGAAAGATCTCGCTTTTTCATGGATAGGTAGGATCAACGTAATAAAAATGGCAATCTTACCAAAAGCAATATACAGATTCAATGCAATTCCTATCGAAATACCAACTCAATTTTTTTACAGATCTGGAAAAAACAATTCTCAACTTCATATGGAATAACAAAAGACCCAGAATAGCTAAATGAATCATGTACAATAACAGAACATCTGGAGGTATCACCATCCTGGGTTTCAAGCTGTACTACAGGACAATAGTAATAAAAACAGCATGGTACTGGTATAGAAATAGACCAGTTGACCAATGGAATCGAATTGAAGACCCAGAAATAAACCCACACACCTACGGTCACTTAATTTTTGACAAAAAAGCCAAAAACATACAATGGAAAAAGGAAAGCATCTTCAATAAATGGTGCTGGTCTAACTGGATGTCAACATGTAGAAGAATGCAAATAAATCCGTACTTATCACCCTGTACAAAACTTAAGTCTAAGTGGATCATGGACCTCAACATAAATTCAGACACACTAACATTGATAGAAGAGAAAGTGGGTAAAAGCCTTGAACTCATTGGCACTGGTAGCAACTTCCTGAATAGAACACCAATAGCTCAGGCACTAAAACAAACAATCAATAAATGGGACCTTATAAAATTGAAAAGCTTCTGTAAGGCAAAGGACACTGTCCTTAGAACAAAACGGCAGCCTACAGACTGGGAAAGGATCTTCACCAACCCAACATCTGACAGAGGGTTAATATCCAAAATATATAAAGAACTGAAGAAATTAAACACCAAAAAAATCAAATAATCCCATCAATAAATGGGGTACAGAGCTAAACCGAGAATTCACAGAAGAGGAATCTCTAAAGGCTGAGAGGCATTTGAGGAAATGTTCAACATCTTTGGTCATCAGGGAAATGCAACTTAAAACAACTCTGAGATTCCATCTCACACCTGTCAGAATGGCTAAGATCAAAAACTCAAATGATAGCACATGCTGGCGAGGATGTGGAGAAAGGGGAACACTCCCCCATTGCTGATGGGACTGCAAACTTGTGCAACCACTTTGGAAATCAATCTGGAGATATCTTAGAAAATTGGGAATAATTCTACCTCAAGACCCAGCCATACCCTTCTTGGGCATATATCCAAAAGCTTCGAAATGAAACCACAAGGACATTGCCTCAACAATGTTCATAGCAGCTTTATTTGTAATAGCCAGAAACTGGAAACAACCCAGATGTCCTTCAACTGAAGAATGGATAAAAAAACTGTGTTACATTTACACAATGGAATACTACACAGCTATCAGAAATGAGGAAATCATGCAATTCCAATACAAATGGATGGAACTAGAAAAGCTCATCCTAAGTGAGCTGATGCAGTCCCAGAAAGATAAACATGGTATGTATTCCCTTATAAATGGATATTAACCATACATCACAAGATAACTATCCTACAGCCCACACACCCAAATAGATAGGAACCTAGCATATCTATCCTAGGAAAAATTCTACCCACCAGTGAGTCATGGAATCTGCTGCAGATTAGTGGAACACCACACCCTAGATGGTGTGCCTTATCAAGCTCCAGTACAAATGGAAGCTCTTGGCCCTCACATGATGCAAGATCTGAGGGAGTATCATATGTGAGGGCCCACCTCATCTGAGGAGAAGGAGAGTGCCAAGTAGAGGACCAAGGAGGGAGGGAGGGAGGGAGGGAAGGAGAGAGGAAGGGAGGGGCCAGGAGGGGAGGAGGGAGGAAACTATGTTCTAGAAGTAAATAATACTTTTTAAAGAAAAGAGTTAATAAACTTAAAAATATAATAAAAATACAATGTAAAATTTTCAAACTATAATTTTCCAAAGGTATAATTGCCTTACTGGCATGAAGGGAAAATGGCCTTAATTTCAGGTTAGAATGTTAGACTGCAGGTGACCACAGAGATTTCACAAACTTGATAGCAGCTTAAAAGTTCTTTTTTTTTTTTTTTTTTTTTTTTGTAGAGGTATAGGATACTTCCATGGTTTGGCATTAAAAATCAGGTAACAGGTTTAAAACACTGTAAATAAATTAAAGGTGACAGCTGTTCAACCTGGTTTTACAAACCTCCAAGTGTTGAAAAAACTTAGAGCTAAGGTAAAATAATGCATGGTGTTAGCCCATACCTTTACTTCCAGCAGAGACAGGAGGATAACTATAGAGTTAGTTGTCTTATAAATTCTAGAGTTACAAGAAACAGGGTGGTGATGGTGCACACCCTTAGTCCCATCATTGGAAAAGAATACACCCTTAATCCCAACACACTAGAGACAGAAACAGGCAGATCTCAGAGCTCAAGTTCAGCCTGATACAAAACAAGCTCTGAATAGAGAAAAACTTTGATCCAGGGGTGAAGGAGCACATCTTTAATCCCATCAGTTGGGAACCACATGTCTTTGATCCCAAAACTTAGAATGCAGACAGGCACATAGGATTTGGAAGGATTTAAGTTTAAAAGCTACTTACAAAAGGCAGGCTGCAATTCAAACAAATTGTCCTTTGAGATCTCAAAATATATACACTAAAGGTTAGTTTAGCTCCAAAATATCAAAATAATTTCTTCTTTAATCCGGATTGAAAGGTAATACTTTATATATTGTCAAAAAACCAAATTTGCTCCAGGAAAAATATTACCTGACCCCCCCTCCCCCCCAAAAAAAGGTAATTGTCCCAGAGTTAGGATTAGGGCAGGGCTCTGTTCTTATCTTTCCAGGAGATTTAAAGCATCCATTCAAGGAATCCAGGGACAACTGGACAATGGAAACCTCAGCAGAAAACAGATCAGATACCAAAGGAAACGAGTGGCCCAGATAATCCAGCCTTGAAGACTTCCTCAATAGCAGTTTCCTCAAAAGTCTACAACCACAACAACTCAAAATCGCTAAGATCGTTCAGCTCCACAGACTGCTCCAGCCAGAACTTCAGTAAAGCTCTGAAGATCAGCTTCTGTCTATGAACTTCGTAGGACATCTAAATAGCTGAGCACAAAGGGACTGAACATCAAATGATTCTATTAGCATTTTTAACCATTTTTCCATTCTTATTTGGGCCCCAAACAGGTTTACTACGTCCCAAATCAGCAGGAAGTCATTTTAAGAGAACAACATCCCATCCCCAGAAGGTGGGGAGGGTGTTCCCTTCCCCTTCGGTTATTTGATGGATAATAGAAAATTTTGTTATTTAGGGGAAGAGACTAGAAGCTGTTAAATGGTCTTGTTAAATTGGTTTTGGAGGTTAGACCCAGGGACTTCTCTCTTTTTCTTTTCTGTATCCTTTCTCGCCTATGTAGGAGTGAACAGACTTGAGAAAAATGGGACATAGACATAGTATAGGAAAAATCAAGAAAAAAGGACAGATTATTGTATATGGCCTTATACCTTTGTATATTGATACAAAATTAATATTATATTTGGCTAAATTGGTACTGATCATTGTATATTAATGCAAATTAAGATTGTATTGGGCTACATCAGTATTGATCTTTGTATATTGATACAAAATTAAGATTATATTTGGCCACAATGGTATTGGCCCTTGTATGTTGATGTAAAATTAAGATTGTATTGGGCTACATCAGTATTGATCTTTGTATATTGATAAAAAATTAAGATTATATTTGGCCACATTGGTATTGATCTTTTATATTGATACAAAATTAAAGGTAATGCTTCTTAAAGATATTGCTCCTAGTAATGCTTAAAAATGAAATGTAAAGTTTTGACCTCTTGCTCCCAACTGTCATAAACTGTTTAGGTTAATTAAGAAACGCAAACTAATAGTCATGCAAACGTGTCATTTTGTTAGTTACTATGACAGTCTATCACAGTTGTTTTCTAAGCTCTCAGAAATCAAGTTGCTAAGAGACAAGCAATATTTGCTTATCTAAATATCAGAGATAGATAGGGCATCTTCAAAAACCTCAAGAGATCTGCAGAATATGGCATTCAAAGATGTTTTCTTAACTTAAGATTTTTTTAATATCGAGACATATCAGCTCCTGACAGCACCCCCTATTCTACTCCAAGTAGAAGATGAGCATCGAAGAATCTCCAGTGGGAGATGATTGAATTGGTGGTAAGCCTTTCTCTTGACAAGAAAAACCCCTTGCTTCAACTGTAGACAAACTGCTGTCCAAAAAGGACAAAACTTGGAAGCAGGTAAGTCGACAGCCTAGCTCTGCCAAGACAGGGTAGGTAAGTCCTTCATAATTCCTGCTCTACAATCAATGTCTGTCAGAGAAACGGGGCCAAACGGCTGAAGATTGATGCTGTAATGTATGGAGAGAAAATGGGAACTGTCCAGGCAGCCACTGGTATGTCATTTCTTAGTTTTGTAAGCTGCAGGCCCTGCACTTCCTATATAATCAGATATATTTATCCCTCTCAGGTCTCTGAGGTGGTTGAAAAATAGATAGCTAGAGTCTCATAGTTAAATTTTGAGTTGTTTAGGAATCAAGAGGGTGTTCTGGATCTAAGAAGATATTTTTAAAATTGTGAGGCAAGTTAGTATGAAAGCTGAGTTAGATATAGAACTTTAAACTCATGGAGATGGTTAGATAGTAGAATGTTAAAGTCAGGTGCCAAATACATATGGACTGGACACTGGGAATGTGTGCTAAGCCATATAACTCACATAATTGTGGCCTATTTATTTCTGTTGTTTTGTATTGTATTTATAGTTATAAGAAAAAGAACCATTTGTTGGACTGAAAGGGAGAGCTGTTGGGGGGGGGGAGAAATACCTTGAACTAAAAAAAAAGGAAAGAGGATGGGGGGTTGAGGGTGAGGAGGGTGGAAGGGTGGTACTGGAGGGAGGAGTAGGGATGGGATTGTGATTGATATGTAACTTGAAGAAATAAAAAATAAATTATTAAAAAAAGAAACAATCCAACAGATGAAGAGGAATTCCACAGAATTAGAGAGTTTTTTCTAGATATACACCTGACAGAGGATTAATATCCAAAATATACAAAGAACTTAAAAACAGAGTCAAGGAACCAAATGACCCAATTAACAAATGGGCTAATCATTTAAAGAAACAGTTATTAGAAAAAAATGAATAGATAATAAATACCTCAAAAAGTGTTCATCATGCTTAGGAATTAGAGAAATGTAAAATAAGACAATTTTGAGATTTTAGCTTACCTCAGTCAGATTTATTAAGATCCACAAAATAACTGCAAACAAATAGTCTCGGTGTTGTGGAATACACAACCCTCACCAATTTGTTGCTGAGAATATAAATTGGTAGTGGGGCCACTGTGGAAATCAGTATGGAGAACCTAAAAAAATAAAAATAAATCTAACATTGACCTTGCTATTATCAATCCTAGGCATATAGTCAAATGATTTGACATCACATTCCACAAATATTTGATCATTCGTGGTGATTTCTGCCCTATTCATAACAGCCAGGAAATAGAAACAATAGAAATGTGCTACAACAGATGGATGGATAGTAAAAATCCCGTACACATCCACAGTGGAATACTCTTCATCTGTGAAGATATGGTTCTTTCCTTAAAAAAAAAAAATAAACCCTATTGGATTGACAAGAAAACTGTCAGACTTAATAAATACTTCAGTAAAGATTCAGGATACAAAGCAATATTTTAAAAGGTAGCCTTCATTCATGCTAACAATATACTCTCAGAGAAAAAAATGGAAAAATGTCTTGATCAGACAAATTAAGTATTTAGGAATATACCTAACTAAAGAAGTAAAGACCTCTACAATGTAGATATCAGGATACTAAAATGGGAAATCACAGATGATACAAGATTATGAAAAAATTCAATGTTTGTGGATTATCAGAATCTTTTGTACATAACTATACTATCAGAACTAATTTGCAGAACTAATACAATCACAATCAAAATTCTCATGTCATATTTCATAGTTTTAGGAACGATGATACAATAATCCATATGGAATCACAAAAGTCCATAAATGTCATTCCTATGGACTACTACCAATGCTGATTATATTAGAGTATCTTCTTATTTTTTTATTATTTAAAACGTTTTAAATTTATATATACTTTATCATATTTCTCACCCCAAGTACATCAGATCCTCTCCTCCTCCCTTCCCACCCAACTTTAATTTCATTCTTGAAAAACAAACCCAAAAACAACACAACCTAGAAATATAAATAGAACAACAGCCAAAGAGAACAGTAGCAGCAGCAACAACAACAATAACAACAACCAAATTGCCAAATTAAAGCACACACAAAAATTGTGGAGTTCATTATTTGTTGGTCAACTACTCCTGAACATGAGTCCTACCTTGGAGTGTTTGAAATACCCAGTGTAACTCCATTTTGAAATAAAATTTTCCCTCTCCCAGCATGTGTGAATGACAGTTTAGTTGTTAAGCACTACACTAGTGACAAGTTTTTAAACAAAATTACAAACTGAAATATAATATGGAGAAGACAAGCCAACAGAAGGAAAATAGCCTAAGAGAGGGAACAAAAATAAGACCCCCCACTCATTTGCATACTCAGGAATCCCATAAAAATACTAAACTGAAAACCATAAGGATACAGGACCTGGTGCAGACCTGGGCAAGCCCTGTGCATGCTGCCTCAGTCTCTGTGAGTTCATGTAAACCTAGGTAAGTTGATTTATAGGGATGTGTTCTGCTGTCCTCCATTCCCTCTGGCTCTTACATTCTCTCTGCCTCCTCATCCTACAGGGTTCCCTGAACACTGAGGGGAGGAAGTTGATAGAGACATCCCATGTAGATCTGTGTGTTCCAAGGACTCTCATTCGAAAATTATGTCTATCTCTGGGTCTCTATATCTGTTCCCATCTGCTGCAGGAGAAAGTTTCTCAGATGACTGAAAAAGGCTGAACACCTAACATTAGGAGTTGTTTTATTGATACATTTTTTGAACAGTGTTGTTTGTTTTTTATCATAGGTCTCTGTACTGTCTAGTCTCTGGTTCTTAATCATGCAATCAGTGTCAGGTATAGGTTCCATATCACGGAGCAGACCTTAAGTTAAATCATATGGATGGCTTCTAAATGTTTTGTGCCCAAGCATATCTTTCAACAGGGCAGATTGTAAGTCAAAGTCTTGTGGGTGGGTTGGTTTTTATGTTTCTTTTTTAGTAGGTTGTTGAGTGCCTACCTCCACCAAAGACACTAGATCATGGGGTGAAGTCTCCATATGGCACAAGCTTGACTTCTCCATGTTCAATGAGTTGTGTAAGTATAGTCATTGGTGATGGGGGGTCTTATCAGTTTGCAGAGAACAAACCACTATCATAAACAGCCTGGCTTTTTTCATGATTTCCATAAAAACTCAATTGAATGCAACTTAAACAAGAGATGCCCAGTTGAGACTCTGTATCTCCTATTATTAGGAGATTTTGTTAGTATCACCTTATCAGCTTTAGGAAGTTTCCACTGGACTAGGTTACAATATCATCCCACAGATGACCCTCAGTTCCAGCTATCTCTCTGTTCATTATTTCATCAATCCTATCTCTCCTTCCCCACATGATCCTTCTGTTCCTATGTCACCTTCCTTCAGTCCACCCATAAATTATATTCTATTTGCCCCTCCCAGAAAGAACCATGTGTTCCTTGCTAGTCTCTTCCTCTACATCAGACTTCTATGGGTCTACATATTGTTACTTGATTATCATTTATTTAATGGCGAATATCCACATACAAGTGAATGTGTACCATATTTAACTTTCTGGGTCTGGGATAACCCACAGAGGATGATTTTTTTTCTAGTTCTACACATTTGCCTGCGAATTTCATGATGTAATTTTTTAACAGCTTAGTAACTGCTCCATTGTGTAAATGTATCACATTTTCTTTATGCATTTTTCTTTTTAGGGCATCTATTCTGTTTCCAGTCTCTGGCTATTATGAATAAAGCAGCAATAAACATGTTTGATCAAGTGTTCTTGTGGTAGGATGGTGCATCTTTTGTTTATATGCCCAAGAGTAGTAAAGCTGGATCTTGAGGTTGCTCAATTCTCAACCTTCTGAGGAACCACCAAGTAGTCAAACTTTTGACAATTTTATGGGTTCCTTTTCTACCCTTCCACCCCCAAAAAAACTAGATAGGAGAGAAAGAAAGCTAAAGGGGAAAGGAGGAATCAATATCATTAAGACAACTTCCTGTTGATTAGGGATGTTCAGATCCTTGGCAAAAGTTTGATTTTCACTGTCAAGATATCCAACTTCTCATTTCTTTTCACATAACATGATGAACCTCAACAAATAGCAACAACAAAAACAACAGCAACCAGAAACCACCACCAACAGCATCAGGAGGAGGAATAGCATCCACAGCTCCTTTTGGGGCTCTAGCATTTATATATTTTCTTAAGAGTCTCCAGAATTCCAAGTGTCACACACTTACAGAAACTGTCTGCAGCTGACAAAGTCACACCCCTGTTAGAGCATGAGGCAAATCATAGTCAATTGCTGTGGACAATCTAAAACAGCCCCATATTCCACACCTGGGATTAAAATGAAAACATATTCGTATAACATTTCTATGTTTTAAAAGAAACCACAATTCTCACTACACTGCCATATTGATTTCCAAAATGGTTGTAGAAGTTTGTACTCCCACTGACAATAGATAAGTTTCCTCCTTATTCCACATCCTCGCCAACATGAGATGTCAGTTGTTTCATTGGTTTTAGCCATTCTTTGTGTTTTCCTAGATTTATTTAAAGGGATTTGTTCATTTTTTCATACTGTTTGTTTGTATTACCCTGGATTTCGTTAAGGGATTTATTAATTTTTTTGAGGACTTCTATCATCTTCATACAAGCAGTTTTGAAGTCTTTTCTTATTCTTCAACTGTGGAGAAATATTCAGGGGCTTCTGTGGTAGGAAAGCTGACCTGCATTACAGACATGGCCCTGGATGTGATTTGCTGGTTGTGTTTTTATGCTTGCTTATAAGTATGTAGTATTGGGATGATTATAGGTCTAGGTGCTAATTTCTGGCTTTGTTTTTGTTAGGTGGGTGTTTTGTTCCTTGGTTTCTGTTTCCTCTCTGGTTTTTATGAGAGTGTGGTAGCTTTATGTTGTCTGGTAGACAATTTTTTTCTTTAGACCTGATAGGTGTGGCTTCTGAGCTTCAGATAAAATGTGCTTCTAAGTATTAGAAGTTGACAGTTAATAATGGTGATGGACTGACCTTCCTAAGAAGGAGGAAAACTGAGTGTTCCTCCAGGATCTGCTTACTTATTCACCTAGGGATGAGACCAGGGAGTGAGAAGAGGTACAGCAGAAGGTCTAGTACAGATCTGGAGATCAGACTGGAGGGGTGGACTTTCTGGAATGGAGGAAGAAGTGAGGATCCTCAGTTAGCCTAACTACTTATCTGGAAGGAGTTCCCCATGTGTTCACACAGTGCGTGCAAGAGTTGGCAGGTGTGGTGGAATAAATCAAAGACTGTAATGAGAGAGGTTAGAACTCAAAGATCTGTGGTATCCACTAGAGATGAGGTGGGAGTGAGGCTGCCGCAGACGTTCTTCTGCCAAGGTAGGTATGGAATTGTGGACTGGACTTGGAGGAGTGGAAAGTGTAGTGATGATAGGCAGTTAGCCTACCCAATTCATTGGCAGGAGTGGTCTGTGGGCTAGCGGAGGGTACATGTTTGAGTTTAAGAATAGGATAAAGCAACAAGTTGGGGAATGGAAGATAGGAGAAAAAGACCTATGGGATTTTTTAGAGATGAGGTGCCTCAGGTATTCTGCTGCCGAGGTAGGAATGAAAATGACTACTGGAGTTGTAGAAATGGAGAGAGAAGTGATGATAAGCAGTTAGCCTGCCTTCCTTTTTTGGGAAGAGTGGCCTGTGGCCTACCAGGGTAGAATTCTGGAGTTTGGGGTTGTGAAAAAGCAACAACTTTTGGAAGGGAGGTTAGGAGAAAAAGATCTGCAGGATTCACTGGAGATGGGAGCAGGGGTTAAGGGAGGCTGTAGTAGGTGTTCTGTTGCAGAGCTGGGCATGAGACTGATTAGGGGATTTAATTAGAAGGAATAGAGGAGAGGTGAAGGCCTGCTGTCAGCCTACCTGCTTTCCCAGCAGGAGAAGATTCAGGCTTTGACATTTTCACAGCCCGTGCCAGGCCCAGTTGCTCTCCCTGCTGCCCTTGCAGCAGGATGTAGAACTCTCAGCCACTTACTTCTCTAACACTATGTCTTGTTGTGTGCCACCATTGTCCCTGCCATGATAACAGACTAAGCCTCTGTACTGTAAGCAAGACCTCAATTAAATGCTTTCTTTTATGAGTTGCCTTAGTCATGGTGTCTATTCACAGCAATAGAATAGTGACTGAGACAAGTATTTTAAAAGCTACCTTTTCCTAATTTTCTTATATTTGTTAAGACTTGTTTTGTCACCAAATATGTAACATACTTTATAAAAATTTCTATTGCTTACTGAGAGGAAGGTATATAGTGCAGTATTTAAATGGGATGTTTTGTAGATATGTTAAGCCCACTTGATATATGATGTGATTTAATTCAGATATTTATTCTTATTTTGCCAAGAGAATCTGTTTATCAGTGAGTATTGGGTATGAGTGGCTCACTGCTACAAATACTGATGAATTTGTATAATTCCCTGTTTTCAGAGAATATGTTTAGAATCCTAATATTCTACTGATGGACAGTTCCTTTAACCATTTGACCATTATGATGTTTCCTTGTCCTTTTAAACTAGCTTCCTTTTTGTTTTTAATGTTTCATCAGATATTAAAACAACTTCACCTGCCTTTTTTTTTCCTAGTTCCATCTGCTTAGAATACTTTTCCCCATCCTTTTGCCCTAAGATGGTATGATGGTTATTGTTAGTTGTCAAGGTAACTACATCTGGAATTAACTAAAGTCCAAGTGGCTGGTGATTAATAAATCGCTGTGAGGGAATTTGCCATATTGAATCATTTGAAGTGGAAAGACTCACCTTATGTAGGCCATACCATCTTCTAGTCATCTATATAAAGGACATGGAAGAAGGAAGTTCTTGAAAACCCACATACTTTTGCTGGCAAAAACATTCCTTCACTGTCATTAGAGCCTAACTCAGGATTCCATCATATACTAAAAACGAACTAAGACATCCAGTTTTGTGAACTGAACAACTACTAGATTCTTGGACTTTACATCAAGAAACAAACGTTTTTTTGAATAGTTGAAACATATCCTGTTAAGCCTCTCCTATAAACCATATTTATTCAATCTATTAGAGAACCATGACTAATAAAGATAGTGTCTGTATTTCTTGGTGAGAGGAGTCCCTTGAATGCAACAAATTTTATGATCCAGTCTACTAGTCTATGCTTTAATTGGGGAATGAAAAACACATATATTCACAGTGAATACAATGAAAAGTATGTATTGATTCCTGCCATTTGTTAATTTTATACTTTATTCTCCTCTTCCTCTTTTGCTTGAGCATTCTTGTAGCAGTTTTTATTTTCTGTGTATACGCTAAACATGACATTCTTTGATCAAAAATATCCCATGTTATGTTTCTTGGGAAAATTCAGTACTGTCCATAGTAAAGGACATAGAAATTGTGATATAAGCATGAGCAATGACAAACTATTATATGCTTAGACAACACAAGTATGTTATTTGTATCATTACTTTCTCAGACTTGAGGATTATGAAAAGTTGTAGATTGAATGTAACTGGTTCCCATAGGCTCATAGGGAGTGGCTCTATCAGGAGTAGGTGTGGCATTGTTATAAGAAATGTGTCTGAGTTCACTTTCTGCTACCTACTGATCAGGATGTAAAACTCTCAGTTCCTTCTCCAGCATTATATCTCCCTGTGCTCTGTCATGCTTACCACCATGAGGATAATGGGCTAAATTTCTGTAACTCTAAGCCAACTCCAAAGAGTTGTCATGGTCATGATGTCTCTTCATAGCAATAAAACCTTAATAAGACAGTAAGTTTTTTAACTTTCAAACCATTTTATTTTTAATAACCTGGCAGTAATTCAAAATATTGAAAAGTCAATATTATTCCATTTATTGGCAATGTCCACCACTGTAGACTCAACCACAGTCCAAATCAAAGATGAGATTGGATTCCAAATAGCATAGGTGGATAAGAGGGCTCTCAGACTGAGCTGTTTGGGAATCAGCTGAGGTAGGCATAGAAAAGACATTAAAGAACCCTAAGAGACCAGGATACTGTTGCTGGATCATGAGAACCTTAGAGCATTTCTTGATGGTGATTCCCTGTCACAAGTATTTGTCTTGTTGAGAGACAAAAGATGATAGGCAGAGCAAATCTGTTGTACTATAGGGTCCAATTTCTTTAGTGTGCAAATATCACACTACTCATTGGAGTAGTACTTGAGAAACATAAGTGGACTTCAGCTGGAATATCCATGACCTGTCTGCAGCCAGCTACACTTGTCCAAATGTAACAACTCAAATGTGTTCCTATGTATTTGTTTTTGATTGTATATATTTAAAAAACAAGTCAACCACACCATCAACTACATCCAAGAGATATGCAGAAAACCTTAATCACATGAAGCATCCTTGTGTCCCAAGTATTGGAAAGGGACTTCTTATTCTAATTGTGCATTTTCATATTTTACAATTGAGGAGGTCCTCATAATTCACTTGATAGCAGGAAAGACTATTGATAGTGACAATGATACCACTGTTTCAAGATACCCATGAGTCTGGCAGATGCTTACAGAGATAAATAGTGAGTGACTTGGTTGATGAATATCAATCTGGTAAAGGAAGGATTGAACAAATAGACTCAGAATAGTGATGGACACAAACTAGGGGACACTGTTCTCTACCTGAGTCAAAGACTCTAATGCAAGCTGAATAGTAATCTATTCTTTTATGTCAATATCTACATGTATAGTTAGATAGGAGGAGGAGAAGTAATCCATGCCAAGTGTACTTCTCTCATTCCTTCAGTGGAAATGTTTGGCCCAGGCTCTTATTTTTTTTTTTTTTTGCCTTCTGTAAAAAGATGGGTTATTTATACAAACTCACTTCTTCCGTTCCAGTCTCTTTCAGAACATGGAGATCACAGATTCAGAGTCAGAAAAAGGCCTAAAGGGTACAGGAGGGTGAGGGAGTGGATTTCCCTGAGTGTGATCCACAGGAGTTGTTACAGGATACAGCTATTGGAAATTTGCATAGAAGTCTCCAGCAGACTCTCACACTCACACTTCAGTGTCTCTGAGCACAAGGTCAACTCAGCCTTATACACAAGTGAAGTCACAGGAAACTGTCATATGTGGCCATGAAGAGCTATCTAGCATTACCTTACAGAAAGAATCTAGGATCACCTAGACATACAAGCATAAAAATTTCAGAGAAATTATTTCAAGAATAAGCCAGAGATAATTTTACATTTGGCCTCAATTAACTTCATTTGGTCAATTTATGCTTATGGACTAGAATGTTCTATCTTACTACTGAAATTTTTAATTTTTCCCTCTATACTTTAGTTCTAGAATTAATATATAAATAGAGGCCAGGCGTGGTGGCACACATCTTTAATCTCAGCACTCTTGAGGGAGAGGCAGGTGGATCTCTGTAAGTTCAAGGCCAGCCCAGTCTACAAAGTAAGTCCAGGACAGCCAGGTTTTCAAAGAGAAACCCTGTCTCAAAAACCTTTTACAAAAGATATAAATAGAGAAGAGAAAATATTGGTATGTTATCTTAGCTAGCAAGATATTTTATGTTTATTATTTCATTTAAAAGTTTTTATCTGCTTATTAATTTCTCTTCAAACCACTAAATCATTATTTTAATTGATTGCATATATGTCCATGATTTGAATTCTACATCAGCCAGTCCTGACATCTATGACTTCTTTGGAAGTTGACAGTTCAGATCCTGGCTTAGAGTCCTTTGAGTTGACAATGTTAAAATCACCAATCTATGCCCCAGATCCAATATTAAGCAACACTGAAAAGGGTAGGTGTTATATTCCTCTCATCATTCAATACCCTGATATCCATTCATTTGTGAAAGTGGTTACTGATGTTCTCAAGTTTCTCTGGTACCTGCAAAAACTGTCTATGCTTGCCAATCAGCTAAGCACCTTGTGACATATTTTAGTTAGGTTCATCCTGTTGTCTTAGGTTTCTATTGGTGTGATAAAGCATCATGACCAAAAGCAACTTTGTAAGAAAGGATTTATTTCTTCATACTACTCTCTGGTCAAAGACCACCACTGAGTGAAGTCACGATAGGAATGCAAGACATGAACCTGGAGGTAGAAACTTATGCAGAGATCATGGAGTTTTGCTTATTGGCTTTTTCAAAATGCTTTCCTATACACACCACACCAACTTCTCAGTGGTGGCACCACCCACAGTGGCCTGGGCCTTTCGATATCAACCATGAACCAATAAAATGCCCTACAAGTTTGCCCACCTGCCAATCTGGAAGGGATATTTCTCAATTGAGGCTCATCTTCCCAGATAACTCTAGTTGTGACAAGTTGACAAAAGTTCGACTAGGGCAACTGGGTTCCCTGAAATGTACCTTTAACTCTGTTGTAAAATTATGTTGTCTTCTCATCTCCAATTGTGCTAATTTATCTTGAGTTGATTGAAAAAAACTTTGCTATTTTGATGATGGGTAAAAACTGCAATGTTTCTCACCCTTATGTGAAAAGTTAAAAAAAAAATGATTGTCTCACAGATTCTGGCCATCCTATTATTAAACAGTAGGATTTTATTCTCTAGACAGAGATCTTACTTTTTTATTTTTGGTTTTTCGAGACAGGGTTTTTCTGTGTAATAGCCCTGGCTGTCCTGGACTCATTGTGTAGACCAGGCTGGACTTGAACTCACAGAGATCTGCCTGACTCTACGCCATCATATCTGGCAAGATTTTACTGTTTTTCAAAGACATGTGAAGATAATTTACAGAAATGTCAACGTTTTTCACACATCTTTCTTGCTTAGATATTATGTTTGTATGTCAAGGCTCACTACATCTGGTTCCTTTTGCTTAGACTCAGGGAGCTACTGAACTCTACTAGGAAAGTTAATCTCTGTCACAACAGCCTGAGTACAGTCAACTACGTGATTTATTTCTTTAAGAATCTGGGTCCTAGGTCAGGATACAGCCCTGGGTGTGGCTGGGGGTCTAGGAGCCATTGGCACAAGGCAAGCTGTGGCCTTTGATCTGAGAAGGTAACCGAGAGTGTCCGGGATTCTTAATCTCACAGTGTCTGTGTGATGGACGGCTGGTGCTTGTCATTTCATACTTGGCCAGTAGAGAAGAATGGTAATAAATTATGCTGTGTGTTTTTGCTCTAGTTTTCTCTCCCTTCTTTTCAAGACAGCTTTATTTCAACAGGAAACATCTCATGTGAACCCATGCTTCCATTCTTTCTAAATTCCCTTTCCTGTTGCTCTTTGTTCTTTCAGATGATCTTTGTGGTCAATTTCACTTAAAGATTCTATAACAGCATTGACTATGTAGCATCCAATTCATAAATTAGTTTGGCAAGAGCACATCTCAACTGATCTGTTGTTATGGACTCTGTTTTCCCCTTTGCTGACATCTCCAGTTATGAGTTCTGTGGGGATCTGATTACGAGCACTAGAGCCCAAAGGTGTCCTCTGAGGTCAACATCCATAGTCAGTATGATTGAGCCAGATTCCCTTTCACTATTTCCTGTTAATGGTGGTTCCTGGGGGAGGTGGAGGCATGTGTCTTTTCATATTTATATTAGTAAATTTTAAAAGTAAGTATATTTTGTATGTATATAACAATTACTGCTAAAAAATAGACCTACAATTTCAGAGGAAGGAAAAAGTGGTATGTGGAAGGGATTTGGAGGAAGAAAAGGGAAAAGAGAAAATGATGAAATTATAACTTCAAAAAAATAAAGGGAATAATAAAATATTTAAAAAAAAGAAGAAGAATCTGAGTCCTGCATTGTCACTTTCTTGAGGATTGACTTTTTTTTCCTTTTTTCTTTTTGAGGTTATCATTCAATCATAACATTTCCCTCATCCCCTTCCCTCTAAGCCCTACTATGGATGGGTATATTCCTAAATACATATGGCTTAGTCCAAATAATGTTACTTGTTGATATGTTATCTTGGCTGAGCATTTGGCACTTGGAAACCAATTGGTATGCCCTTCTTTTGGGAGGATCATTTATTTCACAGTTTTCCTCCATCCCCTGTAGTTATTTGTGTAGGGTTGAGGGCTTGTAAGTTTTTCCCAGTCCATCTTTACATGTTCAATGGCATCATCCTTGTTAAAATCATGTCTGGGAAATCATATTATTAAGACTTTATGGATGTAGATTCTGATATTAGTAGGAGACACAGTCTCAGACAAATCCCTTGTTATTCTGGGTATAATACTCTCTCTACTGCTCTTTTGCAATGTTTTCTGAGCCTGAGTCATAGGAGTGATTTGTTGATGTATCGAGTGGTATTGTCAAGTTTTCCTGTGACCAAAAATAAGTGCCTAAATTTTTTTCATGCTACTCCAACTTTATACTGTTAAATTTACCTAAATAAGTGTTTCTGTATATAATATTCTGAAATTTACATTTTAAAATGCAGAATTAATCATCATTGTAAACTATACTTTTCTTTGGCACTGTTTTGTCAGAATGACACATCACAGCTGAAGTCCATCATAAGCCAGTTTCAAAACATTGCATGCTTCTGAATTGCCAATAAAATTAGATTACTTTGTTTTTGTTCCAAAGCTATTTACATTTCTACATTCCCTTCAATATCTAATACTGTTTATTCTCTCTTCCTTTTTTCTTTTTAAAATGCACAAGTATTTAGAATTTTCCATGTTAGTAGTAGAAAAAATATCAAATTAACTAAATTCCTACTAATATTTAGTGAAATACCTTTATTATACTGATCTATTCAACCAGCACACCTTTTTGTGTGTACGTGTGTGTGTGTGTGTGTGTGTGTGTGTGTGTGTATAACATTAGAACATCTTATCTATGAATATGCTGTATATGTAGATATTTCTGGATCCATCTCATTGTAGCTGAAGCTGTTTAATTTGTTTATTGAATTTCCTAATGTCTTCCTTGCCAGGTGGCTCTGTGACTGTGCATATGTTCATGGTTTGTGTTATTAATAAAGATATCAAGTTGCATATAGGAGACAGAGTTTAACCTCCCTAGGATGTAACAGATATTGAAGCTGCAGAAGGCAAATACCCTCTTAGTTTTAACCCCCTGCTGAGTGACCAGCTAAATAGGACAAACTAGAGCTATGTAGAGATGAGTGAGACCTCAGGTCTTGAAATACTCAAACCACATAGAACTGCCTTGTCTTCTGATCTTGCATGGAAAAATGGCTTCATTCTAATAATTTATTGTCTGAAACAGTGGTTCTGATCTGCTTTGTGTACATAGTCAGTGGCTTTAGCAATAGCAAGTCAAGAGTCCTGGAGTCAGTTATTCGTGAAATTAACTCATACTTTGATTTGTTCACAATGTATTATTAGAAACAAAATAGTGATTCAGAGAATGCCATTGTCATTAGTCTATTGAATACAATTAGATATATAATGGGATGGCATTTCATTAACATTAGAGTAGTTAAAGTTAAAACGGTAGATAGCAATGAGTTTAATGGTAGAGATAATAATGAACTTTATATTCTCATGGAAATGTTAACTGACTCAACTACAAACAAAAGAGTGAGACATTTTCTTCAAAGAATCATGATATTCATATGCAAATATATGCCTACAGAAACACTTGAAATTTGAATACTAATGTGAGAATGTAAGTCGGCATATATTGTTCACATAACTGTAAATATATTCATCTGTGTTGCAAAGGAGAAATTTCCACAAAATTGTCAACATATTTCTTAGAAATTGTAGTCCTATTTATCTGTCCACAATGGGTAGAAATATTACATATCTGTCCACAGAAACATTTAAAAGTTGTAGGTTGACATCTATAGTAAAAATGTTTATGAATACAAAAACTGGATGCCCAAAACTTCTTTTTTTATATTTGCTTTATTTTATTTATTTATTTTATTTCTTCAAGTTATATCTCAATCTCAATCCCCATCCCCTCACTACTCCCCTCTCTGGTCGACCCTTCTACCCTCTTCCCCCTTAACCCTCCCAACCACTTCCTTTTTTCTTAAGTTTAAGATACACCTTTTCCCCCCTAACAGCTCCCCTATTCAGTCCAACAAATGCCTCTTTCTCTTATAACAACTAATACAATACAAAACAACAAAAATAATTAGGCCACAATTATAAGAATTATAAAGCTTAGCACACATTCCCAATCTCCAGTACATATGTATTTGGCAACTGATTTTAATTAACATTCTACTATCCAACCATCTCCATGAGTTTAAAGTTTTATATCCAACTCAGCTTCCATCCTAATTTGCATCACAATTTTAAAAACATCTTCTTAGATCATTAACACACTCTTAATTACTAAACAACTCAAAATTTAACTATGAGACTCTAGCTACCTAGTCTTCAACCACATCAGAGACCTGAGAGGGATAAATATATCTGATTATACAGGAAGTGCAGGGCCAGCAGCTTCCAAAACTAAGAAATGACATATAACTGGCTGCCTGGACAGTTCCCAATTTCTCTCCATACATTGCAGCATCAGTCTTTAGCCATTTGGCCCTGTTTCTCTGACAGACATTGATTATAAAGCAGGAATGATGAAGGAATTGCCTAACCTGTCTTGGCAGAGCTAGGCTGTCGACTTACTTGCTTCTAAGTTTTGTCCTTTTTGGACAGCATTCTGTCTACAGTTGAAGCAAGGGATTTTTCTTGCCAAGTGATAGGCTTGCCACTAATTCAACCATTTCCAATTGGAGATTCTTCGATGCTCATCTTCTACTTGGAATAGAATAGGGGGTGCTGTCAGGAGCTGACACGTCTCAATATAAAAAAAATCTTATGTTAAGAAAACGTCTTTGAATGCCATATTCTGCAGATCTCCTGAGATTTTCTAAGACCACCTATCTATCTCCTTATATTTGGATAAGCAAATGTTGCTTGTCTCTTAGCAACTTGATTTCTGATTAACTTAGAAAATAACTGTGATAGACTGCCCTAGTGCTAACAAAATGACATGCTTGAATGGCTTTTAGTTTGCATTTCTTAATTACCTTAAACAGTTTATGACAGTTGCTAACAAAAAAGCCAAAGCATCACATTTCATTTTTAAGTCTTACCTAGGTACAATACCTTAAAAAAGAATTAACCTTAATTTTGTATCCATATACAAAGATCAATACTAAGGTGGCCAAATATAATCTTTATTATGTTTCATTATACAAAGATCATTACCAATGTAGCCCAATACAATCTTAATTTTGCATCAATATACAAAGATCAATACTGATTTAGCCAAATATAATCTTAATTTTGTATCAATGTACAAAGTTTTAGAACATATTCAATAATTTGTCCTTTTTTCTTTATCATTCCTATATTATGTCTATATCCCATTTTTTCTCAAGTCTTTTCATCTGTACATAGGAACGAAAGAAGGATCCAGAAAAGAAAAAGGGAGAAATCCCTGGGGCTAACCTCCAAAACCTATTAAACAGGATCATTTAACAGCTTGTAATATCTCCCCCTAAACAACAAGAAGTATCTATAACCCATCAAATGACCAAAGGGGAGAAAATCACCCACCCCACCTTCTGGAGATGGGACATCGCTCTCTTAAAATGACTTCCTGCTGATTTGGGATGTAGTAAACCTGTTTGGGGCCCAAATAAGAATGGAAAATGGTTAGGCATGTTAATAGAATCATTTGATGTTCAGTCCTTTTGTGCTCAGCTATTTAAATGTCATAAGAAGTTTGTCGACAGAAGCTGAACTTCAGGCCTTTACTGAAGTTCTGGCTGGAACAGTCTGTGGAGCTGAACAGTCTTAGAGATTTAGAGTTGTTGTGGTTGTAGGTTTTTGAGGAAAGAACTATTGAGGAACTCTGTGAGGCTGGATTGTCTGGGCTAGTTGTCTTCTTTGGTGTCTGATCTGTTTTCTTCTGAGGTTTCAGTTGTCCAGTTGTCCCTGGATTCCTTAGATGGATGCTTTAAATTTCCTGGAAAGATAAGAACAGAGCCCTGCCCTAATCCTAACTCTGGGACACTACATTATTTTTTAGGGGGAAAGGACAGGTAATATTTTTCCTGGAGCAGATTTGGTTTTTAGACAATATAAAAATATTGTCTTTCAATTGAGATTAAAAAAGAAATTATTTTTATATTTTGGAACTAAACTAACCTTTAAGTGTATATATTTTGTGATCTCAATGGACAATTGGCTTTGAATTTCAGCATGCCTTTTGGGAGTAGCTTTTAAATATAAATACTTCCAAATTCTTTGTGCCTGTCTCTGAATTCTAAGTATTGGGATCAAAGGCATGTGCTTCCCAACTGATGGGATAAAAGATGTGCACCACCATCCCTGGATTAAAGCTTTTCCCTATTTAGGGTTTGCTTTGTGTCAGGCTGACCTTGAACTCTGAGATCTGCAGGTTTCTGTCTCTAGTGTGTTGGGACTAAGGGTGTATCCCTCTCAAATGATGGGATTAGGTGTATGCACCATCATCACACTGTTCCTTGTAACTTTAGAATTTATAAGACAACTAACTCTACAGTGATCCTCCTGTCTCTGCTGGAGTTAAAAGCATGGGCTAACACCACCCTTCTCATATATTTTACCTTAGCTCCAAATTTCTTCAACTCTTGGAGGTTTAGAAAACCATTTTGAACTGTAGTAGCCTTTAATTTATTACAGCATTTTAAACCTCTTACCTGCTATTTAATGCCAATCATGAAAATATCCTTTATATCTACAAACAAAACAAACAAACCTTTTAAGCTACTATCAAGTTTGTGTAAGCTATGTGGCAACTTATAGTCTAACATTCCAATCTGAAATTAAGGCCATTTTTCCTTTCATGCCAGTAAGGCAAATATACCTTTGGTAAATTATAGTTTGAAATTTTCATATTGTATTTTTGTTATATTTTTAAGCTTATTAACTCTTTTCTTTTTTTTTTTTTTTTTTGGTTGTATGTCATTTTCTTTTTATTTATTTATTTTTTTATTTCTTCAAGTTACATCTCAATCGCAATCCCCTTCCTACTCCCCCATCCAGTCCCACCATCCCACTCTCTTCCCCCTCAACTCCCCCATCCACTTCCTTTTTTTTTAAGTTTAAGGTATATCTTTTTCCCCCAACAGCTCCCCCTTTCAGACCAACTAATGGCTTTTTTTCTTATGACAACAAATACAGTACAAAACAACAGAAATAATTAGGCCACAATTATGAGAATTATAAGGCTTAGCATACATTCCCAATGTCCAGTCCATACATATTTGACACCTGACTTTAACATTCTACTATCCAACCATCTCCATGAGTTTAAAGTTCTATATCCAACTCAGCTTCATCCTAACTTGCATCACAATTTTAAAAACATCGTCTTAGATCTACAGCATCCTCTTAATTCCTAAACAACTCAAAATTTAACTATGAGACTCTAGCTATCTAGTCTTCAACCACATCAGAGACTTGAGAGGGATAAATATATCTAATTATAGAGGAAGTGCAGGGCCCACAGCTTCCAAAACTAAGAAATGACATACCAGTGGCTGCCTGGACAGTTCTCAATTTCTCTCCATACATTACAGCATCAATCTTCAGCTGTTTGGCCTTCTCTGACAGACACTTATTGTAGAGCAGGAATTAGGAAGGACTTGCCTACCCTGTCTTGGCAGAGCTAGGCTGTCGACTTACCTGCTTCCAGGTTTTGTCCTTTTTGGACAGCATTCTGTCTACAGTTGAAGCAAGGGATTTTTCTTGCCAAGAGATATGCTTGTCACTAATTCAACCATCTCCAATTGGAGATTCTTCGATGCTCATCTTCTACTTGGAGTAGAATAGGGGGTGCTGTCAGGAGCTGATATATCTTGATATCAAGAAAATCTTAAAAAAACATCTTTGAATGCCATATTCTGAAGATCTCTTGAGGTTTTTGAAGACCACCTATCTATCTACTTATATTTGGATAAGCAAATATTGCTTATCTCTTAGCAACTTGATTTCTGATTAACTTAGAAAATAACTGTGATAGACTGCCCTAGTACCTAACAAAATGACATGCTTGAATGACTATTAGTTTGTGTTTCTTAATTATCCTAAACAGTTTATGACATTGCTAACAAAAGGCCAAAACTTCACATTTCATTTTTAAGTATCACCTAGGTACAATACTTTAAAAAGAGTTAACCTTAATTTTGTATCAATATACAAAGATCAATACCAATGTGGCCAAATATAATCTTAATTTTGTATCAATATACAAAGATCAATACCAATGTAGCCCAATATAACTGTATGTCATTTTCTAGACTTTCCCATCGCCTTTTGTTAGTTCTTTTGACATCTTTACCACTGTTGAAATTTTTTTCTCTATAATTTCTTCCTTCAGATCTTTCTGAAAGAAAGTTCTGTTTGTTTAGTTTTTCTTTGTAGCAACCCACATGTTCTACAGCTTTGGCTTTTGGTGGGAAACTAGATGTTGGGACCTGCTAAAGAGATAGCTCTGGGGTCTGGGGATTAGACTCTTTTCTCATCAAGGTCTGATGGGGTTGGCTTATTTTTATAATTTTTTTTAATAATTTATTTTTATTTTCTAAGCTACTCAGAAATCAAGTTGCTAAGAGACAAGCAATATTTGCTTATCTAAATATAAGAGATAGATAGGGCATCTTCAAAAACCTCAAGAGATCTGCAGAATATGGCATTCAAAGATGTTTTCTTAACTTAAGATTTTTTGATATCGAGACATGTCAGCTCCTGACAGCACCCCCTATATTCCAAGTAGAAGATGAGCATCGAAGAATCTCCAGTGGGAGATGATTGAATTGGTGGTAAGCCATTCTCTTGGCAAGAAAAACCACTTGCTTCAACTGTAGACAGACTTCTGTCCAAAAAGGACAAAACTTGGAAGCAGGTAAGTCGACAGCCTAGTTCTGCCAAGACAGGGTAGGTAAGTCCTTCATAATTCCTGCTCTACAACCAATGTCTGTCAGAGAAATGGGGCCAAATGGCTGAAGATTGATGCTGTAATGTATGGAGAGAAAATGGGAACTGTCCAGGCAGACACTGGTATGTCATTTTTTAGTTTTGGAAGCTGCAGGCCCTGCACTTCCTATATAATCAGATATATTTATCCCTCTCAGGTCTCTGAGGTGGTTGAAGAATAGATAGCTAGAGTCTCATAGTTAAATTTTGAGTTGTTTAGGAATCAAGAGGGGGTTCTGGATCTAAGAAGATATTTTTAAAATTATGAGGTAAGTTAGTATGAAAGCTGAGTTAGATATAGAACTTTAAACTCATGGAGATGGTTAGATAGTAGAATGTTAAAGTCAGGTGCCAAATACATATGGACTGGACATTGGGAATGTATGCTAAGCCATATAACTCTTATAATCGTGGCCTATTTATTTCTGTTGTTTTGTATTGTATTTATAGTTATAAGAAAAAGAACCATTATTTGGACTGAAAGGGAGAGCTGTTGGGGGAAAAAATAAATACCTTAAACTAAAAAAAAAAAGAAGGGAAGAGGATGGTGGGGCTGAGGGGGAGGAGGGTGGAATGGTGGGACTGGAGGGGGGAGTAGGGAGGGGATTGTGATTGAGATGTAACTCTTTCTTAAAAAAGGATTACTTTGTTTTCTCAAGTTACTTCTAGAACATAGTTTCCTCTCTCCTCCCCTCCTAGCCCCTCCCTCCCTCCTTCTTTCCCTCCCTCAATGTTCCTCTACTTGGTAGTCTCCTTCTCCTCAGATGAGGTGGGCCCTCACATATCTTACTCAGTTCTTCAGTCAGGTGAGGGCCAAGAGCTTCCACTTGTACTGGGGCTTGATATGGCACACCATCTAGGGTAAAGTGTTCCACTAACCTGTAGCAGATTCCATGACTCAATGCTGGGTGAAATTTTTCCTAGGATAGATATGCTAGGTTTCTATCTATTTTGGTCTGTGTGTTGTAGGATGGTTTTTCTGTGATGTATGGTTACTATCCATTTATAAGAGAGTACATACCATGTTTATATTTCTGGGACTGAGTCAGTTCACTTAGGATGAGCTTTTCTACATCCATCCATTTGGTTTCGAATTGCATGATTTCCTCATTTCTGATAGCTCTGTAGTATTACATTGTATAAATATACCACAGGTTTTTTTTTTATTTTTTGTTCATTCTTCAGTTGAAGGACATATGGGTTTTTTCCAGTTTCTGGCTATTACAAATAAAGCTGCTAGGAACATTGTTGAGGCAATGTCCTTATGGTTTCATTTAGAATCTTTTGGATATATGCCCAAGAGTCCCCAAACTTCTTAAAGATTGGACCATCTATGCTATATCCATAGAAATCAAGTTAAAAAAAATCAAGTTAAAAGCAATAAGTATCTTATACTACAAAAATACCATCTAAAATGTTTACAAAACAACACACTAATACATACTTTCTTAAAATAACAAAAGTTATATAATAAACCCCCCCAAATTAATTATAAGGCATTATATTAATTATATAATTATAAGACAATATCTACTGTCCTTCTAACTAGTAATTATTTGTTTTCAGGGTACTATATTCTAAGTTTAAATAATGTTGCATCACTCTGCAAATATGAAATAGATAATTTTACTGCACACTTATAGTGGCAACAGTCATTAACTTGCAAACTATATGTCAATAAAGCAGTTAAAATCTAGCCATATGAAGGTTACCAAATGTCACTACCACTTAACACTGATCTGTCCTCCGAGAACCTTATGTGAGGAGATGAAAACCCATCAACACAGTTACATACTTTAAATGTGACAAACTCTCATGGGATGATCAGCGGACAGGAGAATGTTTTTGTCTCAGTTCCCCAAACATCTGGAACACCGTGTGAGAATTTGTGCTGCTGTCCCAAGTTGAGCAGTAATAATTGGCCTCATCCTCAGGCTGGAGGTCTGTCATAGTTTGGTAATAGGTATTGCTAAATGGCCGAGAATAGCCAATAGTCACAAATTTGGGGATATCACCCGGAATTTCTTTGTGCCAGGACGCATCATATGCTCCAACATCACCACCACTTCCAGAACAGACAAGGGTGACTTCTTGTCCAACAGAACCAGATATGGAGGCTTCCTGACTCAGCCTCGGCTGTGCCCTGGACCCTGCAATAGAGACATTAGAGACACAGAGAAGTAAGTATGCCCTCAAAATAAGAAAGAGTTTTGTCTCTAGAAACTCCTTTATCACTATTGAATTTTACAAACAGTCACCTGAGCAGAGAGTAACAAGTATGACAAAGAGGGGGATCCCGATCATGGTGGAGGTTGCAGAGTGCAGGTTCCTGAGGACCTTATGCTACAGCAAAAACACATCCAGTTTCTCAGTACCCCTGCCCCCCTATATAGGACTGAGGGACTTCCCATGCAAATTATGACCTCTCCTAGAAGGCTTCTTCTTGTTTCTTTAGTCTTCTTTTGAGGGAACTGGTCAGAACCTGCTGAGTTCACAGTTTTGTTCTGGACGCTGAGCATTTGCTTCTCCCAGAAGAGTAAATGGCTGATTTCTAAAGGAACATGAATGCAGTGCCCCCTACTGTCTCAGTCCAGGTCACCCAGGACTGCATTACCAGAGAACTCTGGAGACATTGGTCCACAGAATAAAATTTAGGATCCACATAAAAGCCCATTCCTCTACAACCTCTTGATATTTCCTGTGGAGTCAACAACTACACATTGGAAAGAAAGATAGAATCTTTAAAAAAAATGGTTTGGTTAAACTTGAAAGCCAGGTATAGAAGAATGAAAATAGATCCTTATCTTTTAGATTGCTAAAACTCAACTCCAAATACATCAAAGACCTGAACATTATATCTAATATCTTGAATCACATGAAAGAGATAGTAGAAAATAATTATAGGCCCAGGAAAAATTTTCTCAACAAGACTCTATTAACCCTAGCATTAAGGCCAGCAAATACCAAATGAGACTTCATGAAACTAAGTAACTTCTGTAAAGCAAAGAATAACATTTTTTGAAGAAAGAGGCAACTTATATAATGAAAAACTTTATCATATTTATACCTGACAGAGGATTAGTGTCTAGAATATACAAGCTACTCCAAAACTAAACATGAAGGAAACAAAGCCAATTAAAAATTGCGGCATGGAGCTATATAGGGAGTTCACAAAAGAAGGAATTTAAGTGACTCAGATTTTGAACAAATATTTAAATTGTTTGTTTAAATTAATTGTTATCTGTAATGAAATGAAAATTATAACTACTGAGATTTTATCTTATATAAGGCAAAAGAGCTCAGATCAGAAAAATAAATGGCAACTAATTCTGATGTGTGTATGGTCAAAATGAACCCATTATTCACTGCTGGTGAGAGTACAAAGAGCTGAAGCCAAAAGATAAATCAGTGTGGAGACTCCTCATAAGACTAGAAAAAAATATTATATTTTGATCCTGCTATATTACTCCTGAGAATATACCTAAATGGGATATCCTCCTAAAGAAATAACTGTTATCCAAATTCCTTACTGCTCTATTTATAACAGCTAGAACCTGGAAATATCCTAGATATTTATGAAGTGGTGAATTGATAATAAAAATGTCTTACATTTAGCCAGTGGATAATTATTTTATTGTTAAGAAGATTAAGAATTTTTATTCAAATTGATTGAGCAAGAAACAATTTCTCTGTGTAGGTAACTCAGACCAAGAAATACAAATGCTTCGTGATGATTCTCATATGTGGATCTTTGAAAGTTGAATCTTTGGATTTGTGTGTTTAAGTTGAAGTAGTGTAGAAGTGAAATTTTAAATTAAATTAAATTTTAAAAATTAAGTGACCATGGGATTGTGGTATAGAGATATATTGAATAATGGAATAAGGAATGTTAAGTGGACTAGGGGAGGGAAGAAGTGTAGAGGATAGAAAATGGAAAGGTATAACTAGCATAAAAAACCTTTTGAAAAACCAGATAAAATCTACTATTATAGAATAGCTTACTAAAATATGCACATATACATAAATGAAAAGAGTTCAATTGAAACTAACCAATAACATTGGGATAATGCCTCTCCCATACTCATTAAGCTGTAAAATAAAATCCCAATATGAACAATGGTGTGGGAGGAAGGTCTAATACATTGGTTCTCAAATGCTGATTTCAATGCTCAGAAATCTGGTTTCTGCTCTTTCTGAGGCACTCTCTGATTGGTTAATGAAAGCCGCTGATGGCCAATTGGCTGAGGAGAAAGAGTAAAGGATGGTGGGACTTCCTGGAATGAAGAAAGGAACCCTGGGTTTTACACAGAGGAAGTTCTCTTCCCAGCAGGACTCAGAAGCAGTGAACTCTGAAGGTATAGCAAGCCATATGACTGGTTGGGATTAGGTGGTTGGGTTCCAGCTGAGAATCTCCCCAGCTAAGGCCTAAATGTTGAAACATTAAAAAGTCTTGGTATATTTATTTATTGGGAAAAACTCTCCCACAGGTTTCAGGTCTCCAGCTAAAGCAGGTCAGTCCTGGCAGTCCTTCAGGCCTGCCAAACCTGCAGACCTCCCATCACAGGCCTCCAGCTAAGGCAGGCCCACAGGCCTCTAGCTAAGTAAGTCAGGCCTGCAGGCTTCCTGCAACATGCCTCCAGCTTAGGCAAGTCAGGCCTTCCAGCCTCCTTCCAAGCCCTGGTGGCCCTACAAGCCTCCAGCTAAGGTGAGTCAGGCCTGCTGGCCTTCCTCACAGCCACCAACTGTTCTGCTGGCCTAGTATAACAATTTATAGTTATTAATAAATATCATTGTTAACAAAGTTGCAGTTTCACAATGGGCTACCTTTTTTGATGCTATTAGTCAGTGGGCTCCCATAAACTCCTAAACATTACAGTCTATTGTCCTTGCTCTTGATTTTACTCAGAACTTGATGATAGACCTATCATTGAAGAAACCAGCTGCTTGAGTCCTAGAAATTGGAGAAATAAACCTGGTGTTCACCTGGAAGCTTGAGCTCTGCAACCTGTCTTTCACAGTAGTGTAATAAGTTAGGTTATCTTGAAGCTTATCAATCTTTGAACCATGTAAACTGCAATAATGATTGGCCAGGCAAGACTATTGAATGGAGACAACAGTGGCCCAAAAGTTATGGAAATAACCAAACACTAGAGTCAATAGTCTAACCACTAAATGAGACCAGATAAGCATGTTTCTCAATCCTTATCAGAGAATATTCTTTTTGCCATGGATGATGATTCACACAAAGATTCACAAATGGTCAGTGTAGAAAGAATGTGGAGGTCTCAGTTATAAATGGGCACCTATGTCACACACACACACACACACACACACACACACACACACACACCATTCTCATGAATAATTGCTGCAAGAAAAAAATGAAAAGAATGTAAGAAACAGAGACAGTGCATTACTATAGAAAAATCACTGGAGAAGTAACTAAGAGCTCACATCTGATCCAAAAAGTTGCAGTCAGAGAGAGACTGGGCAACATTAGTTTTTAAATCTCAAAGCATACCTCAATGACACATCTTCAACAACAAAGTCACACTTCCTAATTTTTTCTAAACAATTCATCAACTGGCAAACAAGCATTTAAGTATGTGAGCCTATGGTGTCCATTCTCATTCAAACCACCACATTTCATTCCCCAACTACCTGTTGCTACCTGTTACTACTTGTACACAAAAGATAAGACTGCTCTGCCTATGTGACTTTGCTATTATGGAAACTGAATCAAACTTCTCGGTATTGAACGTAACCTGTTTGTGTTGGACAGCTGCTCAATAAGTGATTGACAGCCTTCCCAACCCCAGTTTTTGGCTTCTTTATTCTTCCTTAGTCTTTCACAGCCAGATGGATGTCCTACAGTCCACCAGCAGGCTCCAGGAAGTCACACCCAGCATGTGGGGCTCGATCAAGGGGGAAAGAATGTGAAGAACACCACTGAAAAAAAGTCAAGGCCGATCTGGAAAGGTGGGGGGGGACTGGTGGATTTTAATAGGGAGTAATGAATCATGGGGCAAGGTAGTAATAAATTTCTTTTTGCACAGATGCTTAAAAATATGCTCAAAACTAAAGGAGCAAAAGTGAGTCAACAGTAATTGCTTGGTTTCTTAGACTTTGTTGAAAAAGTCTGTTCTTGGTTCCCAGAGAATGGGACAATTGATCTGGAGACTTGGAAAAAAGTAGGAATTAAATTACAGGATCATTATGATGTTTTCCGGCCTGAAAAAGTTCCCGTAGATAACTTTGGTCTTTGGACTTTAATTATAGTCTGGTAGAGCTGCCTATATAATTAATGATATTGAAACTGTGGTAATCTTTCCCTCCTTCTTCAGCCCAAGGAATAGAATTAAAGACAGTAACTGTCATTTTTGAAAAACTAAATGATGTTCCTTTCAGTCTTTATACTGACAGTCACTACATTTCACGAGCTTTAGTTATGCTGGAAACTGTGTCTTATTTAGATACCAAAAGTAATCAAATTTTGAAGGGCCCTGGAGGGATCCCTAATTAAGGTCCTAACAGTTCCCATTCCCAGAAATGGGCTCAGTAGTTACTAGAGAAACAACAGAACAATCAGAGACGGCTTAGCCATGTGACTTGAGAAAGATAAGGTTGTTTAGAGTTACCAACTGCTAAATGCAGATTTGAGAACACTCCCTGTTTCATGATCAACTCAGGGTCAGCCTCTGTCATATGATCAACTCATGATTGTTGACTAACTAGGCCGTAGGCACCTGCACTTTTTCCAAAGGTTGCCCAAGTGTTTCAGTTTGAATGCTCCAATAATATTGAAGATTACCTAATCCACCCTGAAATTCCCCTTAAAACCTTTAAAAAGAGCCTGTGAGCTCATCAAAATAGTAATAGTTTAAAGCAACAGTTCAAAAGTTCCTCACGAAGCTTCTCATTAAATAATTAAACAATATTATTAATGTCCACAATATTCTTCTGTATGTGATTCTGGAGTTAATCTTAGAGGTTTAGTACCTAATCAGTTATGGCAAATGGATATAACTCACGTATCTGAATTTGGTAAGTTAAAATTTGTGCATGTCACTATTGATACTTTTTCAGGATTCATTATCACTTCTGTGTTAACCAGAAAAGCCACACAACATGTTCTTAGTCACTGTCTAAAATTCTTTGCCATATTGGGCATTGCTAAAATTGTGAGGCTGTGGAAAAATACCACTGCCCCTCACTAGGAAGGTCTTCCTCTCTTTTCATGAGGGCCTGACCTTATGACCTTGGGGACATTCCTGGAACTACTTAATTACAAGGTTGCAGCTGTTACCACAGACAATAGTCCCACTCCATTGCCAAAGGCAATAATTGCTGAAGATTAACTGAAATGTTCCCCTTGTACCTCCACTTGTTTGTGGTTACTTTGTTTAAAAGCTGCCTGTAACTGTTATTCGGTGTTCACTCCTTCCTGAAGACAGTCAAACCCTGGAATGTTGGCTTGATAAAAACCCCCTTGCATTTTGCAATGAACCTCAGTCTCTGGTAGTCTCTGGGCGTCAGGACCTTGGGGACCCCTAGGGTCCAACATTTGATGCGTTGGCCCGGGAAACACCTGAATGCCCCCAGACCCCAAGACTCCAGGATTCAGAGGTATGCTCAAGCTACTTTGTTTGTCTATCTGTCTGTTCTGTGCGAATCTCTGTCTGATTTGGCAGGTCACTCCGGCCTCTGTAGCTATGTGATGTTCAGGCCTCTGTAGCTATGTGATTTCAGATACTACATAGGGGACGCCCTGGAGGTCTGTCTGGAAGGGGAGGCTGAGTGGGTCCCCCTTCATCTGATTCCAGTGGTACCTCTTTGGATGCTCCCGTCTGAGTCTGTTTCTGAGGTGATCTTGCAGCAGCCATTTGTGTCTTGTGTCATTCCGTCTTCTTTGGATTCTGTTTGTAACTCTTCTTATTCTCCTTTTTCCTGAAGACTTGACGATGGGACAGACACTGACAACCCCCCTATCTTTGACCCTGAGCCACTGGACTGAAGTTAAAAGTAGGGCACATAATCTGTCAGTCGAGATTTTTTTAAAAGGAGATGGCAGACTCTGTGTGCCTCAGAGTGGCTTACATTTCAGGTTGGGTGGCCAGCTGAAGTATCTTTTTCATTAGACAAAATTAGACAGGTTAGGTCTAAAATTTTCAACCCGGGATACCAAGGACACCCAGATTAAGTGCCCTATGTCTTGGTTTAGCAGGCCTTTTTGGTCTCTCCCCCTACCCCCCTCCGTGGGTCTGGCGTTTTGTTCCCCTCAAAGATTTATCTCCCCTGCTCCCTCCACCACCCACTCTGGCAGACTCCCCTTTTGAAGTCTTTGCTCTGAAGCAGACTTTGGCCGAGAAGGAGCCCATCTGAACTACGGGTTCCCCAAAGAAAATCAAGAAGATCTACCCCGACACTGAGACAGACCTACTCCTCCTGGACCCTCCACCACCTTATCCCCCAACCCTGAATCCCCAGCTACCCCAGGGGGTCCTGGTCACTGAACCCTTGGCCCAGATGGAACCCCTTCCAGGAGCCGAGGGAGGGGTCCTGCCAGAGGAACTAGAAGTTGGAGGGCTGTCACTCCAGATTCCACTGCACTCCCTCTTGGAGTATGGACCCCCTGATGACCAGGGGAACCGGCCACTTCAATATTGGCCATTCTCAGCAGCAGATCTTTACAATTGGAAAACTCATAATCCTTCTTTCTCTGAGAACCCGCAGGCTCTGACTTCCCTGATAGAGTCCCTTGTCTTCTCATACAATTGTCAGCAGCTCCTACAGACCCTCCTCACCACAAAGGAGAGGCAGCAAATGCTACTCGAGGCCAGAAAAAATGTGCCTGGTGAAGACGGGCAACCAACTCAGCTGCCCAACGAGATTGATGCAGGCTTCCCTTTGACTAGACCCAACTTGAACTTCAATACACCTGAAGGTAGGGAGCACTTGAAGGCTCTTGTGGCGGGTCTCTGGGGGCCGGCGAGACACCCAACCAATTTGGCTAAGGTATGAGAAGTGACTCAGGGACGAACTGAGTTGCCAATGGTGTTTCTACACCAATTGATGGAGGCTTTTCAGAGATTTACTCTGTATGAACCTACCTCTGAAGAACATAAGGCCACAGTAGCCATGGCCTTTATTGATCAGTCAGCTCCAGATATTAAAAAGAAACTGCAGAGGCTGAATGGCCTACAGGGATTCTCGCTCCAGGACTTAGTCAAAGAAGCAGATAAAGTGTTCAATAAAAGAGAGACAGAGGAAGAAAAAGAGGAGAGGAGATGTAGGGAACAGGATGAATGAGAGTTTAAAAAAAAGACAGAAATAGAATTTGAGTAAAATCCTGGCCACTATAGTAAACGAGAGAGACCAGAGAGACAGGCTAGGTCAGAAAGATGAGGGAAAGGGCAGAAGGCAACCATTGGACAAGGACCAATGTGCCTACTGTAAAGAAAAAGGACATTGGCTCAGGGATTGCCCCAAGAAGAAGAGGGGAGGACCCCTCAGAGGAAAAATTCTGGCTTTGGAAGATGAAGATTAGGAGAGTCGGGGCTCAGACCCTCTCCCTGAGCCTAGGGTAACTTTCAATGTGGAGGGGAAGCCCATCCAGTTCCTGGTGGACACTGGGACTCAGTATTCAGTCCTCCTCCGATCAGAAGGACCACTATCTACTAAGAGTTCCTAGGTGCAGGGAGCCACAGGGAACAAAAGAACAGTAGACATTGGCGTGGGTTGGGTATCCCACTCGTTCCTTGTGATCCCTGAGTGTCCCTATCCACTCCTGGGTCATGACTTGCTCTCCAAGGTGGGAGCCCAAATTCATTTCCAAGCTGAAGGACCATCAGTAACTGAGAGGGGAGGCCACTTCAGGTCCTGACTATGAGGCTGGAGGATGAGCATAGGCTGTTTGAAAAACCCCTCCTCAGACAGCGGATATGCAGGAATGGATGGCCAAGGTTTCCTCAGCCTGGGCTGAACTTACTGGCATAGGGATGGCCAAACATCACCTACACATGGTGGTGGAAGTTAAAGCTACCTCCACCCCAGTTTCCGTCCACCAGTACCCCATGAGCAAAGAAGCCAGAGGTGGAATCCGCCCACATATAAAGTGTCTCCTTGAGCTGGGGGTCCTTGTTAAATGTCAGTCAGCATGGAACACCCCTCTGCTTCCAGTTCAAAAGCCTGGGACTAATGATTATAGGCCAGTCCAGGACTTGAGGAAAGTCAACAAAAGGGTTGCTGACCTTCACCCTACAGTACCCAACCCTTACAATCTCCTTAGCACCCTTCCCCCTCAGCGAACATGGTACACAGCATTGGACTTAAAAGATGTCTTTTTTTGCTTGAGGCTCAGCCCTTCTAGCCAGCCCATATTTGCCTTTGAATGGAATGATCCAGCCTCAGGATTATCAGGACAACTGACCTGGACCGGCCTGCCCCAGGGTTTCAAGAACTCTCCCACCATCTTCGAAGAGGCCCTCCACCAAGATTTGGCCCACTTCAGGGCCTCCAACCCCCAGGTAACCTTACTCCAGTATGTTGATGACATTCTCCTAGCAGCGGGGACCAAATAGGACTGCCTCCTGAGAAATGAAAACCTGCTGACTGAGCTCAGATCCTTGAGATACTGGGCCTCAGCCAAAAAGGCCCAGATTTGTCAATGACAGGTCAGTTACCTGGGGTATCTAATCAAAAATGGAAAGAGATGGCTGTTGGACGCTAGGAAAAACACTGTGGCTCAGATACCCGCCCCCAAGAGTCCCCAATAAGTCAGAAAATTCTTGGGAACTGCAGGCTTCTGCTGGCTATGGATCCCAGGGTTCGCAGAACTGGCTTCCCCTCTGTATTTGCTCACAAAAGAGAGTACACCTTTCGTTTGGGGCAAGAAAGAGCAGGAGGCCTTCAACAGAATTAAGCAGGCCCTGCTATGGGCCCCAGCCTTAGGACTGCCTGATATGACTAAGCCATTCCACCTGTATGTGGCTGAAAATAAGGGGATAGCTAAAGGAGTCCTGACTCAGAGACTGGGTCCATGGAAACGGCCCATGGCATATCTGTCAAAAAAAAAAAAATTAGACTCTGTGGCAGCAGGATGGCCCAGCTGCCTACGGATAGTGGCTGCTGTGGCAGCTTTAGTCAGAGACGCTGACAAGTTGACCTTGGGACAAAACCTTACAGTTACGGGCCCCCATGCTCTAGAAAGCATAGTGTGCCAGCCTCCTGAGAGGTGGCTGACAAATGCCAGGATGACCCACTGTTGGTCATTCCTTCTGAACTCAGACCACATCAAGTTTGCACCTGCCATAGGGCTCAACCCAGCCACCCTGCTGCCTGACCCTGACTTAGGGATCAGCTATCATTCAGATGACAAAAGGTCAGCACAAGAATATGGAAAACAAAACCCAAAGCAATGAAAAGACAAAATCTCAGAATAATAGGAATAGAAGAAAGAGAAGATTCCCAGCTCCATGGACCAGAAAATATCTTCAACAAAATCATTGAAGAGAATTTCCCAAATCTAAAAAAAGAGATGCCTATAACTGTACAAGAAGTTTACAAAACTCCAAATAGATTAGACCAGAAAAGAAAATCTTGCAGCCACATAATAATCAAAACACTTATATACAAAACAAGGAAAGAATATTAAAAGCAGCTAGATTAAAGGGTCTAGTAACATATATTGGCAAACATCTTGCATTTAGCAACGAACCTTGGTCTCTGGTGGTCTCTGGGCATCAGGACCTCGGGGGAACCCCAGAGTCCAAAAAAATCATTAAAACTTATAATGGTACAGGGTATACTAGTAAATCTTTCTCTGTATTTTGTTAACAATATAATATTGTGCATAAGACTGGTATACCTTATAATCCACAAGTACAAGGAATTGTGGAAAGAGCACATGGTGTACTTAAAAATCAACTTCAAAGGGATCCAAGATGGTGCCAACCATAGAACATTGTTTCTGAGTAGTAGGTGAATGAGATTAATCACTGTGGAGTGAATGTGAGGTTCCGTAGCTGACTGTGAAACACAGACGGTGTCTGAATTCCTGCAGTGAACACTGAGACTGGTCACCACTTGAAACAGCTCACACAGTTCCCAGGAACACCCCCTGAGATCAGCTAGCTCGGTCACCAGTCTGGAGAGGAGCACCTGCCAGAGCAGATCTAGCCCAATAGCCCACAAGTGGATTCAGCCCACGGCTCCAGCCACAGATCAGGGGCCACACCTGTCTGCCTGAAATCCAGCCTGCACACAGACCTGAACACCCGACAGGGAAAAACAGCCAGACCACCCACAAGACCAAAGGTAAGATTTTTTTTTTCTGGAGTTTCCAAAATGGCGGAACAGTGTGCACTGTAGCTGAAAGGCAGAGACATAACCAAGACAGCAAAACAATTAGGAGCCAAGACTGACTGAAAACAGCCAGCAACTGTGTGTTCTCCAAAAATATTGTGACAGGTCACTCACATTAGCACCCAAGCATTTGAGGCAGTCAGCAACAGGCACACTGAAGCTGGCACCTGTCTTGGGTGGAGCTCCCTGCCTGCACAGTAAGCCTAGATGCTGAACCAGAGTGATTGTGTCAGTGAGGGGAGAACAAAGACACAACCACAACTCCACCTGCCTTTCTGAGGAGACCTGCCAGCTCCCAGGTCCTCACAGGATAGACCCTTCCTGACTCCAATCCCCTGTATATTGGTCCAATTGGATCACAACCAGTTAAGAATAGCAGCACTCACTCTCCTCTCTGAGACCCAGACTATTACAGGAACCTACCTAACATCTGGAGGTGGACACCAGGATCTCAGGATCAGCCAATCCCCAAGGCAGGGAGTTTTCCTGAGCGCCAAGGTCAACTGACAAAAGAAACAAATAGACAACAGGGTCAATCAGATGACAAAAGGTCAGCACAAGAATATGGAAAACAAAACCCAAAGCAATGAAAAGACAAAAATCTCAGAAAAATAGGAATAGAATAAAGAGAAGATTCCCAGCTCCATGGACTAGAAAGTATCTTCAACAAATCATTGAAGAGAATTTCCCAAATCTAAAAAAACAGATGTCTATAACTACAAGAAGTTTACAAAACTCCAAATAGATTAGACCATAAAAGAAAATCTTGCCACCACATAATAATCAAAACACTAAATGTACAGAACAAGGAAAGAATATTAAAAGCAGCTAGAGAAAAGGGTCTAGTAACATATATTGGCAAACCTATCAGAATCACACCTTACTTTTCTTCAGAAATGCTAAAAGACAGAAGGGCCTGGACAAGCATCTTGCAGACCCTAAGAAACTACAAATGCCAGGTCAGACTACTGTTCCCAGCAAAATTGTCAATCAACATAGATGGAGAAAACAAGATATTCCATGACAAAGATAAGTTCAAACAATATCTATGCACAAATCCAGCTCCACAGAAGATGCTGGAAGGAAAAATTCAACCCAAAGAAGTTAACTACACACAAGAAAGCACAGGAAGCAAATAGCATGCCTGAAGCAAAACCAAAAGACGAGAAACACAATCACACACTATTTCCACCAAAATCAAGATGGTAGTAAGTAACAATCACTGGTCATTAATATCTCTCAACATCAATGGACTCAATTCCCCAATAAAAAGACACAGGCTAGCAGAATGAATGGAAAAACAGAATCCCACATTCTGCTGCTTACAAGAAACACACCTCAGCAAAAATGATAGGCATTATCTGCAAGTAAAGGGCTGAAAAAAGATACACCAAGCAAATGGACCCAAGAAACAAGCTAGAGTGGCCATTGTAGTAATAATGGATGCAATGCAATAAATTGGACTTTCAACCAACATTAATCAAAAGAGATGAGAAAGGACACTATATACTCATCAAAGGAAAAAATCCACCAAGATGGTATCTCAATACTGAACATCTATGCCCCAAATGTAAGACCACCCACATTCGTTAAAGAAACACTACTGAAGCTCAAATCCCATATTGAACCTCACACATTAATAGTGGGAAACTTCAATACACCACTCTCACCACTGCACAGATCAGTGATGCAGAAACCAAATGGAGAAATAAACCTCACAGATGTCATGAATCAAATGGACCTAATTGATATCTACAGAACATTTTACACCAAAACAAAAGAATACACTTTCTTCTCAGCACCTCATGGAACCTTCCAAATTCGACCTTATGCTTGGTCATAAAGCAAACCTCAACAGATACAGAAAAATTGAAATTACCCCTTGTAACTTATCAGACCATCATGGAATAAAGCTAGACTTCAACAATAACAAAAACAACAGAGTGCTTGCAAAAACATGGAAACTGAACAACTCTCTCCTCAATGACCTCTGGGTCAGGGAAGAAATTTAAAAAAAAAAAAAAGAAATTAAAGTCTTCTTAGAACTCAATGAAAATGAAGGCACAACATACTCAAACTTATTGGACACATTGAAAGCAGTGCTAAGAGGAAAGTTTATAGGACTGAGTGCCTTCAAAAAAAAAAAAAAAAAAAACTGGAGAGTTCCCATACTAGCCACCTAAAAGCACACCTGAAAGAGCTAGAACACAAAGATGCAAACACTCCCAAGAGGAGCAGACGAGAGGAAATTATCAAAGTCAGGGCTGAAATCAACAACTAAGAAACAAAAAGAACAATACAAAGAATTGACCAAGCCAGGAGTTGGTTCTTTGAGAAAATCAACAAATAGAGAAGCCCTTAGATAAACTAACTAAAAGGCAGAGGGAAAATACCCAAGTCAACAAAATCAGAAACAAAAGGGGGAAATAACAACAGACATTGAGGAAATCCAAAGAATCATTAGGTCCTACTTCAAATACTTGTACTCCACAAAACTGGAAAATCTAAATGAAATGGACAATTTTCTTGATAGATTCCACCTACCAAGGTTAAATCAAGAACAGGTAAACAAATTAAACAGTCCTATAACCCTTAAGGAAATAGAAGAAGTCATTAGAATTATCCAACCAAAAAAAACCCAGGCCCAGATGATTTCAGCACAGAATTCTACCAGACATTCAAAGAAGAGCTAACACCAATATTCTTCAAACTCTTCCACAACATAGAAACAGAAGGAATACTGCCAAACACATTCTATGAGGCCACAGTCACCCTGATACCTAAACATCACAAAGACCCAACGGAAAAAGAATATTTCAGAACAATTTCCCTTATGAACATGGAGGCAAAAATACTTAATAAAATACTTTCAAATCAGATACAAGATCACATCAAAAGTATCATTAGCCATGATCAAGTAGGCTTCATCCCAGGGATGCAGGGGTGGTTTAACATTAGAAAATCCATCAATGTTATCCACCACATACATAAGCTGAAAGAAAAGGACCACATGATCATCTCATTGGATGCTGAAAAAGCTTTTGACAAAATACAGCACCCTTTCATGTTAAAAGTCTTGGAGAGATCAGGTATACAAGGACCATACTTAAACATAATAAAGGCAATTTACAACAAGCCAATAGACAACATCAAACTCAATGGAGAGAAACTTAAAGCATTTCCTCTAAAATCAGGGAAAGGCAACACTGTCCATTCTCTCTGTATCTCTTCAACATAGTACTTGAAGGCTTATCTAGAGCAATAAGACAACTAAAGGACATCAAGAAGATACAAATTGGAAAGAGAGAAGTCAAAGTATCCCTATTTGCAGATGATATGATAGTATACATAAGTGACCCCAAAAATTACACCAGAGAATTCCTATGGCTGAAAAACTCCTTCAGCAAGGTGGCTGGATACAAAATCAATAAAAAAAAAAAAATCAGTAGCCCTTCTTTACACAAAAGATAAATGGGCTGAGAAAGAAATAAGGGAATCAACACCCTTCACAATAGCCACAAAAAATATAAATTGCTTGGGGGTAACTCTAACCAAGCAAGTGAAAGACCTGTCTGATAAGAACTTCAAGTCCCTGAAGAAAGAAATTGAAGAAGATATCAGAAGATGGAAAGATCTCCCATGCTCATGGATAGGTAGGATCAACATAATAAAAATGGACATCTTACCATAAGCAATATACAGATTCAATGTGATTCCTATACAACTACCAACTCAACTCTTTCCAGATCTGGAAAAAATAATTCTCATCTTCATATGGAATAACAAAAGACCCAGAATAGCTAAATCAATCGTGTACAATAACAGAACATCTGGAGATATCATCATCTAGGATTTCAAGCTGTACTACAGGGCAATAGTAATTAAAACAGCCTGGAATTGGTACAGAAACAGACCAGTTGAATAATGGAATAGAATTGAAGATCCAGAAATAAACCCACACACTTATGGCCACTTAATTCTTGGCAAAGAAGCCAAAACCATACAATGGAAAAAGGAAAGCATCTTCAATAAATGGTGCTGGTCTAACTGGATGTCAACATGTTGAAGAATGCTAAAAGATTCATACTTATCACCCTGTACAAAACTTAAGTCTAAGTGGATCAAAGACCTCAACATAAATCTGGACACACTAATATTAATAGAAGAGAAAGTGGGGAAAGCCTGCAACTCATTGGCACTGGTAGCAACTTCCTGAACATAACACCAATAGCTCAGGAGCTAAAACAAATAATCAATAAATGGGGCCTTATGAAATTGCAAAGCTTCCGTAAGTCAAAGGACACTGTCCTTAGAACAAAACTGCAGCCTACAGACTGGGAAAGGATCTTAACCAACCCAACATCCGACAGAGAGCTAATATCCAAAATATATGAAGAACTGAAGAAATTGAAGACCAAAAATCAAATAATCCCATCAATCAATGAGGTACAGAGCTAAACCGAGAATTCACAGAAGAGGAATCTCTGAAGGCCAAGAGGCACTTGAAGAAATGTTCAACACCTTTTGTCATCTGGGAAATGCAACTTAAATCAACTCAGAGATTCCATCTCACACACATCAGAATGGCTAAGATAAAAAACTCAAGAGATAGCACATGCTTGCGAGGATGTGGAGAAAGAGGAACACTCCCCCATTGCTGGTGGGACTGCAACCTTGTGCAACCACTTTGGATATCAATCTGGAGATATCATAGTAAACGGGAATAATTCTACCTCAAGACCCAGACACAACACTCTTGGGCATATATCCGAAAGATTTGAAACAAAACCACAAGGACATTTCCTCAACAATGTTCATAGCAGCTTTATTTGTAATAGCCAGAAACTGGAAGCAACCCAGATGTCCTTCAACTGAAGAATGGATAGAAAAACTGTGGTACATTTATACAATGGAATACTACTCAGCTATCAGAAATGAGAAAAAAATGCAATTCGAAACCAAATGGATGGATATAGAAAAGCTCATCATAAGGGAGCTGACTCAGTCCCAGAAAGATAAACATGGTATGTACTCCATTATAAATGGATATTAACCATACATCACAGGATAACTATCCTACAACCCACACACCCAAATAGATAGGAACCTAGCATATCTATCCTAGGAAAGATTTCATCCACCAGGGAGTCATGGAATCTGCTGCAGGTTAGTTGAACACCTTACCCTAGATGGTGTGGCATATCAAGCTCCAGTACAAGTGGAAGCTCTTGGCTCTCACATGACTGAAGATCTGAGGGAGTATGATATGTGAGGACCCACCTCATCTGAGGAGAAGGAGACTACCAAGTAGAGGAATAATGAGGGAGGGAGGGAGGAAGGGAGGGAGGCAGAGAGGGAAGGAGCAAGGGAGGGAGGGGCCAGGAGGGGAGGAGGGAGGAAACTATGTTCTAGAAATAACTTGAGAAAACAAAATAATACTTTTTAAGAAAAGAGTTAACAAGCTTAAAAATATAATAAAAATACAATATGAAAATTTCAAACTATAATTTACCAAAGGTATACTTGCTTTACTGGCATGAAAGGAAAATGGCCTTAATTTCAGATTAGAATATTAGATTGCAGGTGGCCACATAGTATATACAAACTTGATAGCAGCTTAAAAGTTTCTCTTTTTTTTGTAGATATAAAGATCTTTTTATGGTTTGGCATTAAAAAGCAGGTAAGAGGTTTGAAATACTGTAAATAAATTAAAGGTTACTGGAGTTCAACCTGGCTTTCTAAACCTACAAGAGTTGAAAAATTTTGGATCTAAGGTAAAAATATATGAAATGCATGGTGTTAGCCCATGCCTTTAGCTCCAGCAGAGACAGGAGGATCATTATAGAGTTAGTTGTCTTATAAATTCTAGAGTTACAAGGAACAGGGTGGTGATGGTACACACCCTTAATCCCATCATTTGAGAAGGATACACCCTTAATCCTAACACACTAGACATAAACCTGCAGCTCTCAGAGTTCAAGGTCAGCCTGATACAAAGCAAGCTCTAAGTAGAGAAAAACTTAGATCCAGGGGTGGTGGAGCACATCTTTAAATCCATCAGTTGTGAACCACATGCCTTTAACCCCAATATTTAGAATGCAGAGACAGGAACATAGGATTTGGAAGGATTTAAGTTTAAAACCTACTCACAAAAGGCATGCCTAGATTCAAAGTGAATTGTCCTTTGAGATCTCAAAATACATACGTGTAAAAGTTTGTTTAGTGCCAAAATATCAAAATAATTCCTTTTTAAATCTCAACTGAAAGATAATACTTTTTATTTTGTCAAAAAGCAAAATCATCTCCAGGAAAAATATTACCTGACCCCCCCCCCACCAAAAAAAAAAGGTAGTGTCCCAGAGCTAGGATTAGGGCAGGACCAGACAATCCAGCCTTGCAGACTTCCTCAATAGTTCTTTCCTCAAAAGTCTACAACCACAACAACTCTAAATCGCTAAGATTGTTCAGCTCCACAGACTGTTCCAGCCAGAACTTCAGTAAAGCCCTGAAGTTCATCTTCTGTCTACAAACTTCTTAGGACATTGAAATAGCTGAGCACAAAAGGACTGAACATCAAATGATTCTATTAACATTTTTAATCATTTTTCCATTCTTATTTGGGGCCCAAAAAGGTTTACTACATTCCAAATCAGCAGGAGTTCATTTTAAGGGAGTGATGTCCCATTTCCAGAAGGTGGGGAGGGTGTTTCTTCCCCCCCACTTTGGTCATTTGATGGGTTATAGATAATCTTGTTATTTAGGGGGAGAGATTACAAGCTGTAAAATGGTTTTGTTAAATAGGTTTTGGAGGTTAGACCCAGGGACTTCTCTCTTTTTCTTTTATGTATCCTTCTTTCTCTCCTATGTAGGGGTAAACAGAATTGAGAAAAAATAGGATATAGACATAATATAGGAATGATCAAGAAAAAAGGATAGATTATTGAATATGCCCTTAAACATTTGTATATTGATACAAAATTAAGATTATATTTGGCTAAATTTGTATTGATCTTTGTATATTGATGCAAAAATTAAGATTGTATTGATCTTTGTATTTGATACAAAATTAAGATTATAGTTGGCCACATTGGTATTGATGTTTGTATATTGATACAAAATTAAAGTTAAATCTTTTTAAGTTATTGTGCCTAGGCAATGCTTAAAAATGTAATGTGAAGGTTTGGCCTTTTGATACCAACTGTCATAAACTGTTTAGGATAATTAAGAATTGGAAACTAATAGTCACTCAAGTATATCATTTTGTTGGGTACTAGGAGAGTCTATCACAGTTATTTTCTAAGCTAATAAGAAATCAAGTTGCTAAGAGACAAGCAACATTTGCTTATCCAAACATAAGAGATAGATGGGTGGTCTTCAAAAACCACAAGAGATCTGCAGAATATGGCATTCAAAGATGTTTTCTTAAGATTTTTTTTGATACTGAGACATGTCAGCTCCTGACAGCACCCCCTATTCTACTCCAAGTAGAAGATGAGCATTGAAGAAGCTCCAATTGGAGATGGTTGAATTAGTGGCAAGCCTATCTCTTGGCAAGAAAAATCCCTTGCTTCAACTGTAGACAGAATGCTGTCCAAAAAAGGACAAAACTTGGAAGCAGCTAAGTCGACAGCCTAGCTCTGCCAAGACAGGGTAGACAAGTCCCTCATAATTCCTGCTTTACAATTAATGTCTGACAGAGAAATGGGGCCAAATGGCTAAAGATTGATGCTGTAATGTATGAAGAGAAATTGGGAACTGTCCAGGCAGCCACTTGTATGTCATTTCTTAGTTTTGGAGGCTGCTGGCCCTGCACTTCTTGTATAACCAGATATATTTATCCCTCTCAGGTCTCTGAGGTGGTTGAAGACTAGCTAGCTAGAGTCTCATAGTTAAATTTTGAGTTGTTTAGGAATTAAGAGAGTGTTCTGGATCTAAGAAGATGTTTTTAAAATTGTGATGCAAGTTAGGAAAGCTGAGTTGGATTAGAAATTTAAACTCATGGAGATGATTAGATAGTAGAATGTTAAAGTAAGGTGTCAAATATGCATGGACTGAACATTGGGAATGTATGCTAAGCCATATAACTCTCATAAATGTGGCCTAATTATTTCTGTTATTTGTATTTTATTCATTGTTATAAGAGAAAGAGCCATTTGTTGGACTGAAAAGGGGAACTGTTGGTGGGGGGGAGAAGATAGACATTAAACTTAAAAAAGGAAGGAGATGTGTGTGTTGAGGGGGAAGTGGGTGGGAAGGTGGGATTGGACGGGGGACTCGGGAGAGAATTGTTATTGAGATGTATCTTGAAGAAATAAAAATTAAATTAAAAAAAGAAAAAAATCAACTTCAAATAAATAAAAAAGGAGTTATATCCCCTGACTCCAAATAATTATATCTCCCATACTCTTTTTATTTTGAGTTTCTTGACCTTAGATGCAGCTGGAAAATATGCTGCTGAAAGATTTTGGCATCCTCAAACTAAGGATAATTTTGCATTTGTAAGATGGAAGGATCCCCACTGGTTCATTGCAAGGGCCCAACCCCATATTAATCTGGGGATATGGTCATGTATGTGTTTTTCCACAGGATTCTGAAAATATATGGTGGATTCCAGAAAGGCTGGTGTGGTTTGCTGAATGGGAACATCACACAATGACTGATGCTGATGTTTGTCATGAAGATAATTGCAGGTGAAATGTATTGGGGCTATATGTTCCTGATCCTCCATTTCTTCATCCTACAGTGTGTAGTGAACCTGAGGTGCTTGTATCTACTAATGATCCACATATATTGGGAAAACTCTGGTCAGAACAATTACCAACAGAGGCCAAGACAAATTATACTGTCATGGGATGAGACATACCAATTGGCTTTGCATCAAGAACTATGAAAGACTGTTGTGTAGGTGTTTTTCCTAGGAAATGGACAAAGAATGTATCTCCAACAGTTGCACAAAGCATTATGATGGGTATGCCTCTGATGGAATAAAGACATGCTAATCTACCTCAGATTTATAGACCATGTGAAAGGGAAGAGGTAGAAACTGTAATACTGACCTTTAACAGATACATTGAATGTATAGCATGTTATAATGATCCTCCCATGATGTTTAATGTGACTAGCAATGATGAAAAAAATTACAAATTGGGCTGGAAATAAATCTGACATAGGCCAAAAGGAACGGCTATAGTATTATGGAGTACTCAATCTGCACATTCACAGAGACATCTATGGAAGTTGGCAGCATCTTTGGAAGAGATCATGTTTGGTATAGATAGCTATGATCCATGATCAGGTATCACACCAGGTCAGGGCTGCCTAAGATAGTCATGCTAGGTTCCTGTCTGTTTGGGTTTGTGGGTTGTAGGATGGTTTTGTCATGCAATATGATTAGTATCTACTTATAAGAGAATACATGCCATGTGTATCTTTCTGGGTATGAGTTAGCTCACATAGGATGAGCTTTACTAGTTCCATCCATTTGGTTGCAAATTGTATGATTTTCTTGTTTCTGATAGCTGAGTAGTATTACATTGAATAAATGTACCGCAAGTTTGTTTGTTTGTTTGTTTGTTTGTTTGTTTGTTTGTTTGTTTGTTTCATTCTTCAGGTGAAGAACATCTGGGTTGTTTTAAGTTTCTGGCTATTACTAATAAAACTGATATGAACATTATTGGGGTGATGTCCTTGAGGTTTGGTGGAGAATCTTTTAGATATATATGCCCAGGAGAGGTATGGCTGGGTCTTGAGATTGAACTATTCCTAATTCTCTAAGATATCACCAGATTGATTTCCAAAGTAGTTGTACAAGTTTGTACACCCACCAGCAATGGAGGAGTGTTCCTCTTGTTCCACATCCTTGCCAGTATGTTCTATTTTTGAGTTTTTGTCCTTAGCAATTGTGAGAGGTGTGAGATGGTTTTGAGCTGCATTTTCTTGATGAACAAGGATGTGGAACATTTATTCAAGTACCCAGCCTTCAGAGATTTCTTTTTTGTGAATTATTGGTTTAGCATTGTACCTCATTTTTTCATTGGATTATTTGATTTGTTGGTATTTAATTTCCTGTGTTCTTTATATAGTTTGGATATTAGCCCTATGTTGGATGTGGGGCTGATGAAGATCTCCCAATCTGTAGGCTGCCATTTTGTTTTAATGACAGTGTCCTTTGCATTACAGAAGCTTTTCAGTTTCATAAGGTCCCAGTTGATTGTTGATCTTAGAGCCTGAGCTATTGGTGTTCTGTTTAGAAAATTGTCTCCTGTCCCCATGAGTTCCAGGATTTTCTTTACTTTCTCTTCTGTTAGATTTAGTGTGTCCCATTTTATGTTAAGGTCTTTGATCCACTTGGACTTAAGTTTTGTTCAAGATGATAAATATGGGTCTATTTGCATTGTTCTACATGTTGACATCCAGTTAGACCAACACCATTTGCTGAAGAAGCTTTTCTTTTTCCATTGTATGGTTTTGGCTTCTTTGTCAACAATTAAGTGACCATAAGCATGTGGACTTGTTTCTGGGTCTTCAATTAGATTCCATTCATCAACCAGTCTTCTGTGACAGTATCATGCTGTTTTTACTACTATTGCTCTGCAGTACAGCTTGAAATCAGGGATGGTGTTATGTCCAAATGTTCTTTTATTGTATAGGGTTGATTTAGCTATTCTGGGATTTTTGTTATTCCATTTTAAGTTGAAAATTGTTTTTTCCAGGTCTATAAAAGTTGTGTTGGTATTTTGATAGGAATTGCATTGAATTTGTATATTACTTTTGGATGGCCATTTTTATTATGTTGATCCTACCTATCCATGAACATGGGAGATCTTTCCATATTTGGATGTCTTCTTCAATTTCTTTCTTCAAGGACTCAAAGTTCTTGTCATACAGGTCTTTCATTTGCTTAGTTAGAGTTATCCCCGGGTATTTTATATTTTTTGTGGGTATTGTGAAGGGTGTTGTTTCCATAATTTCTTTCTCAACCCATTTATCTTTGGTATAAAGAAGGGCTTCTGATTTTATTGAGTTAATTTTCTATCCAGCCACCTTGCTGAAGATGTTTATCAGTTGTATTAATTCCCTGGTGGAATTTTTGGGGTCACTTATGTATACTATCATATAGTCTGCAAATAGGGATAATTTGACTTCTTCCGTGCCTTCCATTTTTGAAACCTCTCCTTCAAAGGAATTACACAAACAAACAAACAAACAAACACATTTTTATTAAAAAATACCTTGCCATGGAAGCCTCAGTGTGTCACACACACAGTATACCCTTTTGTCCAAACAGCTTCTTTTTCAAATTTTCATTGCATTTATTCTACTATACTATTACTACTGGATCCTCACTGGGACTCCTCTCAGGTATCCTGATGATGCCTTTTGTCATGGAGGTATTGCAGCTTCAGTTCTAGAGGCCCAGCCCCTTTATGTGCTCTATAAGTCCATAAATGGATAGATGTTGGGGTGGGCCAATTCAAAGCCCTGAATCTGGAGCTATGTGGAGCTAAGTTGGTCAATCTGCCAACTCTCCCACACCTACACTAGCAAGGTGACCTCTTCTGCACTGCCCTGACTAGCTCACTCAATATTAGCTCTAGGAGCTTGGCCTGCTCCCCTCTCTCATGCTCTCAGGGCCAGTTCTTTTCTGTTCACACCACCAGAACCAACTCTACTGTGTTATAGTGACACCTCTCAGGAATACTGCAGGTGATGAGAAGCTGGGCCAGCTCATTTGCTCTCATTCCTCAGAGACAGCTCTCCTATACTATCTAGATACCCAGGTAAGGGGCAGGACCTGGATTGCCTATGCTATGTTGCTGGCATGGCTCACTCATTGCACCTGCCACCAGGGCCAGTTCTAGAGTGCTTTTCAGGCAAGGTGTGGGGACCAGCTAAGTGCTGCATCTGGTGTAGGGCAAGTCCAGATCTCCTGCTCTCAAGCCCTTTGGACCAGCTTTTCTGTTTGCCTCAAGTAGTGAGGGGCAGAGAATCTCTCCTGTGCCGACACCAATGGCCATGAAGGGCTGGGGGATCTTGGAAATGCTCTGAAAGTCCACACAGCGTGGTAATGATCCCAAACTCCTTCTATGAAGCCAATATCACATTAACACAAAAACAAAGTAAAGACATTGAAAAAAGAAAACTATAAGACAATATCGTTGATGCACATAAACTCAAAATTACACAACGAAATACTTGCAAACAGAATACAGACAGATATAAAAAGACTATCCACTGTGTCCAAGTAGGCCTTATCCCTGAAACGCCAAGATGGTTCAACATATATAAGTCAATAAATGTAATAAACCACCTAATCAAAATCTAAACATGTAAGTGTATAACCTAGAGTAACTTCAGAAACCATAAAAGTAAAAAGGGACAATTTCCAAGGAAGAGTGGTAGAGAAGTGATAGAGAATAAAAAACCAAGGTTTAAGTTACCTGATGTGGAAGGTGGGGAAGGGAGAAAAGGGAAAATGAGGGGTGTTTCTTTAATTAGGGACAAGGAGAGAGGTAAATACAGATGAAGGAGGAAGGAGGGCAAAATATCCATAAGAATATCAGAAAAAAATCATGATAATTAAACTATTTACTATGTTCTTGAAAATTCCCATATAAATTTATGTTAGTGAATAAATATATAGCTTCAGTGACTTTTTTCTGTGTGAGCTGGCATGTTCCAACTAAGATCCAAAGACGATCTAATAGAAACCCCAACATCAGCAAGAGAATCTCTATTTTATATTGTTTGTCAGAATTGTTTAAGACACTTTCAAAATATTATAAGCTATTGATATCGCTTGGGCACCCCACAGAAGTGGAAGTAAGTCCCTAATTCTGAAGAAACCATGCATTCAGACAACAGGGTTCAAAATCCTTAAAATGAATATGATCTGAAAGCTTCCTTCTTGAAGATTAGTTTTATACTATCAGAATGTATCTTGCAAACTTCCAAAGGAGGGAAACAACCTATAGTGCTACACAACTATGACACATATGGACCATAACAATGACCAGCATTGAACAATAACTATAAATCTATAGTGTTGGCATTCATACCTTGTCAGAATCATTCAACAAGAGGGAAATCATTCCTGGTATAGAAAGCCTGGCCAACTCCCCAGGCCTAACAAAGTCATGGATCTTGAAGAAGAGTCTGCAATACTTCATTATTAAACCAGCATAATCCATGACTACTTCCTAAATATTCATTCTTATACCCACAGATAAATGTAAGCTTTGTCACACATCATGGAAATACCTCTTTGCAGCATATGGAGTCTATTATAGAAACCATAATTGATCAAAACACAGAGTTGTTGATCTCAGTATAAACTGAACAAGTACAAAACAATCCCACACTTAAGGCTTAGAGATCACTGTGAAAGGGGATGTGAAAAGATTATAAGGGGCAGAGGAATGAGGAATTTGGTGTGATGATATGTATCCAAAGCTATACTTATAAATTCTCACCAACATGACTGCTTAAATATGGGCTGAGCGGGCAAAGCACCAGTGGACATGCACAGGGGTCTCAACCCTACACAAAGGACACAAAGAACAAAGAATATATGGAATTCTGAGAGTAGAAGAAATAGTCTCTATGGAAGAGCATACTAATTGGCTTTCCAATACTAAATAGCTAGCCCTTATACATACAAGAAACACCATACAGACTGAGCAAGTTGAATTTGTATATTTAGGAATACACATATGTATGCACACATAGATACACATACATGCATGTATGTTAGAACAATTAATTAATTAAGGAGAGGCTATGAATTTTAAAAGGATCAAAGAAGAGTATTTGGGCAGATTTGGTAGGAGGAAATGGAAAACAAAATGTCATGAATATATTAAAATCTCCAAAAATAAAAGAAATAATTTTAAAAATAAATAAGCATGTAATAATATTAATAATGGTTCAAAAGACTTTAAATGGAGACTCTATAATGATTTTTACTTTTTTTCTTAAAATAAAAAATGAACATTACCAAATATAATCTGAGAAACCAGTATCATATGTAGAGTAAATCTAGGCAAATATATTATTGAAAAGAAAATTACAAACAAATTTCTTTATGGAACATAGGTACAAAATTTTGACAAAATATTTGGATAGGTGCTAGCTAGTCTCATGTCAACTTGAGACAAGCCAGATTCACTAGAGAGAATAAAAACTCAATTAAGAAACTGTGATTATACGACTTGGCTGTGGGCAAGCCTGTAGGGCATTTCCTTAATTTGTGATTGCTATGGGTGGTCCCTGTCCATTGTGGTTGTGGTCACCCATGGGGAAGTGGTTCTGAGTTCTGTAAGAAAGCAGGTTATGCAAGCCTTGAGGAGCAAGCCAGTAACCAGCAATCCTTTATGGCCTCTGCATCAGATCATGCCTCCAGGTTGCTGCCTTTTTTGAGTTTCTGCCCTGTCTTCCTTCATGGGTAAGCAATGATTTGAAGGCATAATCCAAATAAGCCTTTTTCTCTCCAACTTGCTTTTAGTCATGGTGCTTCATTATAGCAATAGTACCTATAATGAAAGCAATGTGAAAAACAAACTCAGGAACACAATAAGATGATACATTATGATGAGAAAAGTGTGTTTAATATAATAAAGGCAAGGTTGTTATAATGCACATAAATAAATAAACATGATAAACCGTATACACTTGCCCAAGAACAGAAGCCATGTAAGCATTTAAATTTGATACTGAGTTCCTAGTTAGGGTTATTATTGCTGTGATAAAATGTAAAGACCAAACCAACTTGAAGAGGAAAGGGATTATTCAGCTTATGCTTCCCCATTCCTGTTCATCATCAAAGGAAGACAGGACAGGAATTCAAGCAGCACAGAAACCTGGAAGCATCCACTAATGCAGAGGCCACAGAGGGATGCTGCTTAATGGCTTGCTCAGCCTACCTTCTTATAGAACCCAAGACCACCAGCCCAGGCATGGCACTATCCACAATAGGCTGAGTCCTCCCATATCAATCACTAATACAGAAAATGCCCTACAGGTTTGCTTACAGATTGATCTTATTTAATTTACTTTATTATTTATTTAATTTATATTTACTTAATTGAGATTCCCTCCTCTTAGATGATTCTAGCATGTATCAAGTTGCCAGAAAACTATTCAGCACATACTGAAATGGTGTTTGACAAAGATCTACATGCCTTAAGGATAAAAGTTCTGGACATCTTAGAAATTGATAGACTATAGCTCAAAATAATATAGGCTATGCACAATAAATCCATAGCCAACATTAAAGTTAATGGAGACAAAATAAAGTACATGGCCTCTAAAATCAGGAGTAAGGCAAAGATGCACACTGTCCTCTCTTTTAAGTGATATAGCTTTTAAAGTCTTAAACATAACACCAAGAAATGAGTTGTACAGGGGCTGTCTTCAGCAATACTGCCTTACTGTCAGTTTTTGAAGGGAGTCCAATAATTTTGGCAATAGCCTTGGTTGTTTACAGTTTTCTATGTGACCTTCTTTGTCAAGAATTCAATTAGACATAACCCATTCCCAATCCCAGTACTAAAATTATCATTTAGTGATGACAGATATACAACTGGGGTTCTGTCTCCCACATTTATATTAATCTCGTTTAGATCACCATCTATGTAAAAAAAAAATTCACTTCTATTGTATTAAGTTGACCTCTCAAATGGCCCTTGGTTTTAGCTATCTCTGTGTGGAGAATTTTGTTGATAAGGCATTACCAGAAAGCCTCTGAGCTCATTGTTAAAATGACAGACTGTCTTTTTTCAGTGGCAAGCCCTTCCTCCATTGTTCTGGGTAAACCTCATATCCTCTGGGGCATGTCAAGTTACCTAACACTGATAAACCCACCTAGTGAACCTGGAGTTCTTCCCCCACACCCACTGCCCATGGGATAATTAGGTATTATATTTCCTTTATTCTGATAGGATGATACCCAGTGAATCAAACATATTCATTTCCAAAACCCCTGGCTACTGCCCAAAGGTTTATAATGCCTGTGATTCACAAAATAAATTCTCTCCCTGCCATGACTGCCTGAGACTTGACTATTCATTTTGGGCTTGGGAAGAAAATGCTCTTCCTCCCATGAAGAATCTGCTGCTACTTGCCTGGCCAGGCTTGCATAGGACCCAGGCTGGTGCCTGGCACTGCCACCTAGCTAGGTCTCCTACCTCCAGCAGCTGTGACTCATCTCTGAGCGCTCAGAGTGCAATCCCCCTCCTTGCTGTTGCCAGTGACTTAGCCAGGCTCACTTCTCAATTACTGCTGCTGGTCAACCTAGTGGTCTCTGCTGAGCCTCTGCCATTTTTCCAGTGTATATGCTAGTCACCGCAGCTGTGGAATGACACCCCTATACATATTCTCTTCCATGGCTGTCTCTTTTCTCCCTCTTCCTGATTTATCCTTATATTCACGCTATCAACCCCATTAATCAATCTATAACTATCCATTCTATTTTCCCTTCCTAGGAAGATCCTTCATTCCCTACAAGTCCATTACTCTATACCTAACCTATCTGGTTTTATGGATTTTAGTTTGCTTAACAATGAGTTAACAACTAACACCCAGTTATAAGTGAATATATCACATTATTGTCTTTTGGGTATAGATTACCTCCTCAGGCATGATTTTTCCTAGTTTCATTCGTTTACCTGAGAATTTCAAGATTTCATTTTGTCATGCCTAGTTATATTCCATTGTGTAAATTTATTAAATTTTCTTTGATTGATTGATAGATAAATTGTTCCCAATTTCTGGCTATTACAAATAGAACAGCAATGAATATTGTTGGACAACTGTCTCTGTTGTAGATTGAAATGTCTTTTTTTGGCAGGTGGGGGGAGGGATTATATGACCAAGAGTGGGATAGGTATAACCTAACAACTTACCATCTTTCTGAGGCACTGCCACATGCATTTCCATAATGACTGTTGAAGTTTGCATGCCGACAACCACTGGATAGGTGTTCTCTTTACTCCAATTCCTCATCAACATGTGCTGTTACTTGTTTCATTGATTTTAGCCACCTGATATATGTCTGATTAAATCTCAAAATAGTTCTGTTTTCAGAAGCTGACTTGTCTGAATATTAAAAAAATCTCAAGTTAAGAAAACATATTTGAATGCCATATTCTACAGATCTCTTGAGGTTTTTGAAGACCATCTATTTCTGTATATTTGAATAAGCAAATGTTGCTTGTCTCTTTGTAGCTTGCTTTCTGATTAACTTAGAAAACATCTGTGATATACCACACTAGTACCTAACAAAATGACAAGTTTTAATGACTATTAGTTTGCATTTCTTAATTATCCTAAAGAGTTCATGATATTTTCTATCAAAAGGCCAAAACTTCACATTGCATTTTTTTTTTTTAATTTCTTCAAGTTACATCTTAATCGCAATCCCCATCCTACTCCTCCTCTGGTCCCACACTCCCACCCTCTTCCCCCTAACCTCCCCATCCACTTCCTTTTTTTTTTTTAACGTTAAGGTCTATCTTTTCCCCCCCAAGCGTTCCCCCTTTAAGTCCCACAAATGGCTCTTTCTCTTGCAACAAATACAATACAAAACAACAGAAATAATTAGGCCATAATTATGAGAATTATAAGGCTTAGCATACATTGCCAATATCCAGTCCATATGTATTTGGCAACTGACTTTAACATTCTACTATACATCCATCTCCATGAGTTTAAAGTTCTATATGCAACTCAGCTTCCATCCTAACTTGCATCACAATTTTAAAAACTTCTTTTAAATCTAAAATACCCTCTTAATTCCTAAACAACTCAAAATTTAACTATGAGACTCTAGCTATCTAGTCTTGAACCACATCAGAGACCTAAGAGGGATCAATATATCTGATTATACAGGAAGTGCAGGGCCAGAAGCTTCCAAAACTAAGAAATGATATATAACTGGCTGCCTGGACAGTTCCAAATTTCTCTCCATACATTGCAGCATCAATCTTCAGGCTTTTGGCCCTGTTTCTCTGACAGACATTGATTGTAAAGCAGGAATTATGAAGGACTTGCCTACCCTGGCTTGATGGAGCTAGATTGTCAACTTACCTGCATCCATGTTTTGGCCTTTTTGGACAGCAGTCTGTCTACAGTTGGAGCAAGGGATTTTTCTTGGCAAGTGATAGGCTTACCACTAAGTCAACCATCTCCAATTGGAGATTCTTCAATGCTTATCATCTACTTGGAGTATAATAGTGGGTGCTGTCAGGAGCTGACATGTCTCAATATAAAAAAATCTTAAGTTAAGAAAATATCTTTGAATGCCATATTCTGCAGATCTCTTGAGGTTTTTGAAGACCACAGATCTATCTACTTATATTTGGATAAGCAAATGTTGCTTGCCTCTTAGCAACTTTATTTCTGATTAACTTAGAAAATAACTGTGATTAACTGCCCTAGTGCCTAAAAAAATGACATGCTTGACTGACTCTTTTTGCATTTCTTAATTATCCTAAATAGTTTAAGACAGTTGCTAGCAAAAGTCCAAAACTTCACATTTCATTTTTAAGAATTACCTAGGTACAATACCTTTAAAAAGAGTTAACCTTAATTTTGTATCAATATACAAAGATCAATACTGATTTAGTTGAATATAATCTTAATTTTATATCAATATACAAAGATATAAGAGCATATTCAATAATCTGTCCCTTTTTCTTTATCATTCCTCTATTATGTATGTCTATATCCCAATTTTTTTTCTCAAGTCTTTTCACCCCTACATAGGAAAGAGGAGAGAAAGAAGTATGCAGAAAAGAAGAAGAGAGAAATCCCTGGCTCTAACCTCCAACACCTATTTAACAAGACCATTTAACAAATTGTAATCCCTCCCTCTAATTAACAACAAGTATCTATAATTCATCAAATGATCAAAGGCGGGGGTGGGGTGGGGGTGGGGAATCACCCATCCTGCCTTCTGGAGATGGGACGTCACTCTCTTAAAATTACTTCCTGCTGATTTGGGACATAGGGAAAATGTTTGAAGCCCAAAGAAGAATGGAAAAATGATTAGGCATGTTAATAGAATCATTTGATATTCAGTCCTTTTGTGCTCAGCTTTTTAAATGTCCTAAGAAGTTTGTAGACAGAAGCTGAACTTCAGGGCTTTACTGAAGTTCTGGCTGGAACAGTCTGTGGGGCTGAAAAATCTTACTGATTTTGAGTTGTGATTGTAGATTTTTGAGGAAACAGCTATTGAGGAAGTCTGTGAGGATGGATCATCTGGGCTAATTGTCTTCTTTGGTATCTGATCTGTTTTCTTCTGAGGTTTCAGTTGTCCAGTTGTCACTGGATTCCTTGGATGGATGCTTTTAATCTCCTTGAAAGATAAGAACAGAGCCCTGCCTTAATCCTAACTCTGGAACATTACTTTTTTTGAGGGGTAGGTAATATTTTTCTTGGAGCAAATTGAGTTTTTTGACAATATAAAATTATTATTAAAGACATGGGCTAACACCACCCTTCTCAAATATTCTACCTTAGCTCCAAATTGTTTCAACTCTTAGAGGTTTAGAAAAACAGGTTGACCTGTAGTAAACTTTAATTTATTTACAACATTTGAAAACTCTTAACTGCCTTTTTAATGTCAAACAATGAAAATATCCTTTATATCTACAAAACAACTTTTATGCTGATATCAAGTGTGTGTGAGCTATGTGGCAACCTGCAGTCTAACATTCTAATCAGAGATTAAGACCATTTTTTCTTTCATGACATTAAGGCAAGTATACCTTTGGTAAATTATAATATGAAATTTTTATATTTTATTTTTATTATATTTTTAAGCTTATTAACCCTTTTTAAAGAATAATATTTTGTTTTCTCAAGTTATTTCTAGAATATAGTTTCCTCTTTCCTCCCCTCCTAGCTCCTCCCTTCCTCCTTCCTTGTCTCCCTCATTATTTCTGTACTTGGTACTCTCCTCCTCAGATGAGGTGGGCCCTCACATATCATACTCCCTTAGTTCTTCAGTCATGTGAGGGCCAAAAGCTTCGTCTTGTACTGGGGCTTGATATGGCACACCATCTAGGGTAAGGTGTTCCACTAACCTGCACCAGATTCCATGACTCACTGCTAAGTGAAGTTTTTCCTAGGATAGATATGCTAGGTTCCTATCTATTTGTGTCTGTGCATTGTAGGATAGTTATCCTGTGATGTATGGTTAATATCCATTTATAATGGAATACATACCATGTTTATCTTTCTGGGACTGAGTCACCTCATTTAGAAGGAGCTTTTTGAAAACTCTTAACTGATTTTACATGAAATCACATGGAATTACATGATTTCCTTATTTCTGATAACTGTGTAGCATTCCATTGCATAAATATACCACAGTTGTTTTAATCCATTCTTCAGTTGAAGGACATCTGGGTTTTTTTCCAGTATTGTGAAGAGTGTTGATTCCCTTATTTCTTTCTCAGCCCATTAATCTTCTGTGTAAAGAAGGGCTACTGATTTTTTAAATTGATCTTTTTATCCAGTCACCTTGCTGAAGGCTTTTATCAGCTGTAGGAGTTCTCTGGTGGAATTTTGGGGATCACTTATGTACACTATCATATCATCTGAAAATAGGGATACTTTGATTTCTTCCTTTCCAATTTTATCCCCTTAATCTCCTTTAGTTGTCTTATTGTTCTAACTAAAACTTCAAGTAGTAAGTTGAAAAGATACAGAGAGAGTGGGCAGCCTTACCTTGTCCCTGATTTTAGATGAACTGCTTTAAGTTCCTCTTCATTTAGTTTGATGTTGGCTATTGGTTTGTGGTAAATTACCTTTATTATGTTTAAGTATGGTCCTTGTATGCCTCATCTCTCTAAGACTTATTTATTTATTTATTGCTTCAGGTTACATCTCCATCATAGTGTCCTCTTTCCACCCCTCCCAGTCCTGCCCTCCCACCCTCTACCCCCTAACCCTTCCATCCCACTCTCCGGAGTTGAGTGTCCCTACATAACAGTCTCCTGACCCAGTTTAGTAGTCATATGAGGGCGAAGAGCCTCATCATACACCGGGGACCTACAAGGCAGCACCATTGGGAAAGTGTCTCATTGACAGGGAGAAAAGAAGAAGTCTATGTCCATATTCCCTTTGGTGCAATGGTTGTGGTATAGATATTATGTACTATATAGCTAAAATCCGACTATAAGTGAATAGATGCCATGCACATGATACTGAGTCTGGGTTGGCTCACTCAGGATGAGCTTCTCTAGTTCCATCCATTTGACTGCAAATTGCATAATTTCCTTGTTTCTGATAGCTGAGTAGTATTCCATTGTGTAGATGTAACATAGTTTTTTAATCCATTCTTCAGTTGAGGGACATCTGGGTTGTTTCCAGTTTCTAGATATTACAAATAAGGCTGTTATGAACATAGATGAGGCAACTTCCTTGTGATTCGGTGAGGAGTCATTTGGATGCATACCTAGAAGTGGTATGGCTGGGTCCTGAGGCAGAGTTATTCCAAGTTTTCTAAGATATCAGCAGACTGACTTCCATAGTGGTTGCACAAGCCTGCACTCCCACCAGCAATGGAAGAGGGTTCCCCTTTCTCAACACCCTTGCCAGCATGTGCTGTCATTTGAGCTTTTGATTTTAGCCATTCTGACAGATGTGAGATGAAAACTTAGAGTCGTCTTGAGTTGCATTTCTCTGATGATTAAGGATGCTGAGCATTTCTTTAAGTGTCTCTCAGCCTTCAGGAATTCCCCCTTTGTGAATTCTCTGTTTAGCTCTTTTCCCCATTTTTGAATTCGATTATTTGGTTTCTTGGCATTTAGTTTCTGGCTCGATACAAAATTAATTCAAAATAATCAGAAGCCCTTCTTTATACAACAAATAAATGGGCTGAGAAAGAAATAAGGGAAACAAATCCCTTCACAATAGCCACAAACAGTATAAAATACCTGGGGGTAACTCTAACCAAGCAAGTAAAGAACCTGTATGACAAGAACTTCAAGCCCTTGAAGAAAGAAATTGAAGAGGCCATCAGAAGATGGAAAGATCTCCCATGCTCATGGATAGGTAGGATCAACATAAATGAAAATGGGCATCCTACCAAAAGCAATATACAGATTCAATGCAATTCCTATTGAAATGCCAACACAATTCTTTTTAGACCTGGAAAAAAACTATTCTTAATTTCATATGGAACAAGAAAAAACCCAGAATAGCTAAATCAATCCTGTACAATAAAAATAAAATCTGGGGGTATCAACATCCCAGATTTCAAGCTGTACTACAGAGCAATAGTAGTAAAAACAGCATGGTACTGGTATAGAAACAGACCAGTGGATAAATGGAATCAAATTGAAGACCCAGATATGAACCCACACACCTATGGTCACTTAATTTTTGACAAAGAAGCCAAAACCGAACAATGGAAAAAGGATAGCATCTTCAACAAATGGTGCTGGTCCAACTGGATGTCCACATGTAAAAGAATGAAATTAGACTCTCTAAGACTTTTAACATGAAGGGGTGCTGAGTTTTGTTAAAAGCTTTTCAGCATTGAATGAGATGATCATGTGGTTCTTTTCCTTCAGCTTGTTTATGTGGTGGATTACATTGATGGATTTTGTAATGTTGAACCAGCCCTGCATCCCTGGGATGAAGCCTACTTAATCATGGTGTATGGTACTTTTGATGTGATTTTGGATCCGGTTTGCAAGTATTTTATTAAGTATTTTTGCATCCATGTTCATAAGGGAAATTGGTCTGAAATGTTCTTTCTCCATTGGGTCTTTGTGAAGTTTAGGTGTCATGGTGATTGTGGCCTCATAGAATGTGTTTAGCAGTATTCCTTCTGTTTCTATGTTGTGGAAGAGTTTGAAGAATATTGGTGTTAGCTCTTCTTTGAATGTCTGGCAGAATTCTGTGCTGAAACCATTCGGCCCTGGGCTCTTTTTGGTTGGAAGACTTCTAATGACTTCTTGTATTACTTTAAGGGTTTTAGGACTGTTTAATTTGTTTACTTGTTCTTGATTTAACCTTGATAGATGGAATCTATCAAGAAAATTGTCCATTTCATTTAGATTTTCCAGTTTTGTGGAGTACAGGTTTTTGAAGTAGGACCTAATGATTCTTTGGATTTCCTCACTGTCTATTGTTATTTCTCCCTTTTCATTTCTGATTTTGTTGATTTGGGTATTTTCCCTCTGCCTTTTAGTTAGTTTAGCTAAGGGCTTGTCTATTTTGTTGATTTTTCTCAAAGAACCAACTCTTGGTTTTTTCGATTCTTTTATTGTTCTTTTTGTTTCTAAGTTGTTGATTTCAGCCCTGAGTTTGATAATTTCCTCTCATCTGCTCCTCTTGGGAGTGTTTGCTTCTTTTTGTTCTAGCTCTTTCAGGTGTGCTTTTAGATGGCTGGTATGGGAGCTCTCCAGTTTCTTTTTGAAGGCATTTAGTGCTATAAACTTTCCTCTTAGCACTGCTTTCAATGTGTCCAATAAGTTTGGGTATGTTGTGCCTTCATTTTCATTGTGTTCTAAGAAGACTTTAATTTCTTTTTTTTTTTTTATTTCTTCCCTGACCCAGACTTCATTGAGTAGAGAATTGTTCAATTTCCATGTTTTTTCAGGCTCTCTGTTGTTTTTGTTATTGTTGAAGTCCAGCTTTATTCCATGATTGTCTGATAATTACAAAGGGTAATTTCAATTACCCTGTATCTGTCGAGGCTTGTTTGGTGACCGACTGTATGTTCGATTTTGGAGAAAGTCCCATGAGGTGCCGAGAAGAAAATGTATTCTTTTGTTCTGGGGTGAAATGTTCTGTAGATTAATTAGGTCCATTTGATTCATGACATCTGTGAAGTTCATTATTTCTCTGTGTGTTTTCTGCCTTGTTGATCTGTCCAGTGGTGTGTTGAAGTCTCCCACTATTAATGTGTGAGGTTCAATGTGGGATTTGAGCTTCAGTAGTGTTTCTTTAATGAATGTGGGTGGTCTTACATTTGGGGCATAGATGTTCAGTATTGAGATACCATCTTCATGGATTTTTCCTTTGATGAGTATAGAGTGTACTTCTCCATCTGTTTTGATTAATGTGGGTTGAAATCCAATTTATTGCATACTAAAATGGCCACTCTAGCTTGTTTCTTGAGTCCGTTTGCTTGGTATGTCTTTTTCCAGCTCTTTACTTGGAGATAATGCCTATCTTTTTTGCTGAGGTGTGTTTCTTGTAAGCAGCAGAATGTGGGATTCTGTCTTCACATCCATTTTGCTAGCCTGTGTCTTTTTATTGGGGAATTGACTCCATTGATGTTGAGAGATATTAATGACCAGTGATTGTTACTTCCTGCCATCTTGGTGTTGTTGGGAATAGTGTTTGACTGAGTTTCTCTTCTTTTGGTTTTGATGCAGGCATGCTATTTGCTTCCTTTGCTTTCCTGTGTGTAGTTAACTTCTTTGGGTTGGAGTTTTCCTTCTAACATCTTCTGTAGAGCTGGATTTGTGCATAGATATTGTTTGAACTTACCTTTGTCATGGAATATCTTGTTTCCTCCATCTATGTTGATTGCCAATTTTGCTGGGAAGAATAGTCTGGCCTGGCATTTGTGGATTTTTTAGGGTCTGCAAGATGTCGGTCCAGGCCCTTCTGGCTTTTAGAGTCTCTGAAGAGAAGTCAGGTATGATTCTGATAGGTTTGCCATTATATGTTACTTGACCCTTTTCCCTAGTAGCTTTTAATATTCTTTCTTTGTTCTGTACATTTAGTGGATTGATTATTATGTGGCAGGAAGATTTTCTTTTCTGGTCTAATCTATTTGAAGTTCTGTAAGCTTCTTGTACAGTTATAGGCATCTCTTTTTTAGATTTGGGAAATTCTCTTCAATGATTTTGTTGAAGATATTTTCTGATCGATGGTGCTGGGAATCTTTTCTTTCTTCTATTCCTATTATTCTGAAATTTCTTCTTTTCATTGTGTCCTTGATTTCCTGAAGGTTTTGTGGTGGGACTTTTTTAGATTTGACATTTTCTTTGATAGATGTATCAATTTCTTCAATTATCCTCTGTGCCTGAAATTCTTTCTTCCATCTCTTGTATTCTGTTGGTAATGCTAGTGTCTGTCGTTCCTATTTTTTCTTAAGGTCTTCCAGTTCTGTGGATGTCTTGGATTGGATTTTCTTCATTGCTTCAAATTCTGTTTTCCAGTCTTCCATTCCTTTAAGGGCTTTATTCATTTCCATAACCTCTTTTGCAGTATTTTGTTGTTGCTGTCTGAGATATTTGATTCCTTCCCTTAGGCCTTCTATTATTAATATAAGCATAGGATTAGGGTCATTTTCCTTTGTTTCAATCGTGTTAGGATTGTTAGGATGTCCAGAATTGTGTGTAGCATTATTGCTAGGTTCTGGAGACATCATATTGTTTTGGGGTTTTTTCCCCCATGTTCTTGCGCTGACATTTTGTCATCTGATTGACCCTGGTGTTGTCTGTTTCTTTTGTCAGTTGATCTTGGTGCTCAGAAAAACTCCCTGTTCTGGGGGTTGGCTGATCCTGAGATCCTGGTGTCCACCTCCAGATGGTGGGTAGGTTCCTGTAATAGACTGGCTCTTGGAGAGTGACTGCTGCTCTCCTCAACTGGTTGTGGCCCAATTGGACCAATATATAGGGAATTGGAGTGGGGAGGGTGCTATCCTCTGAGGACCTGGGAGTTGGCAGGTCTCCTCAGAAAGGCAGGTAGAGTTGTGACTGGGGCCTGTGTTCTCCCCTCACTGACACAGTCATTCTGGTTCAGCAGCTAGGCTGACCGTGCAGCCAGGGAGCTCCACCCAAGGTGGGTGCCAGCCTCAGTGTGCCTGTTGCTGATTTCTTCAAACACTTGGGTGCTAGGCTGAGTGACCCACCCCAATATTTGTGGAGAACACACAGTGAAGGGCTCTGTTTGCAGTTAGTCTTGGCTCCTAATTGCTTTGCTGTGACTGGGTTAGGTCTCTGCCACTGAGCTACAGTGCACACTGTGCCACCATGTTGGGAACTCCAGAAAGAAAATCTTACTTACCTTTGCTCTTGTGGTCTGGCTATTTTTCCCTGTTGCTGTACAGGAGGTCCACATGCAGGCTGGGCATCAACAGACATGCATGTCCGCTGATCTGTGGCTGGAGCCGTGGGCTAGATCTGCTCTAGCCGGCACTCCTCTCCAGATGGGTGACCGAGCTATCTGATCTCAGGGGGCACTGGACTGGTTCATATCAGCTTTCAGGAAGTCCAGGGCTCAGCAGCTTGCAGTCAGCCAGGTGAGAATCTGATGAGACAAACATAGACTGGGAATACAAATTAAAATTTTCTACTAATTGAGGAAGGTAAGGAACCCCATGACCAAGGAGAAAAGTTCCAGTTTTAAGAATGGGCATTTGTACTTGTCTGGATTCCTGTTTGATCTGAGGTTGGTGGATCCAGGCTTTTTGACTAGTTCCCAGAAAGATAATAAGACAGAGACTTGAAAAACAGTAAAATCTTAAACTTGTGACTAATCATTTAGTGGTATGTCTCACCAGAGCCAGACCAACAACTTATTGGAACTTTAGCAGTAGCATGTCAAGGGAAAGAAATCTGAAGCATCTCTGTTTGTATTTATTGACATTAACATATTTTTGTTTACATCTATTAGCATTTAGGCATTTTTAGACCCCAAAATATATTTTATCAGTATTCATAAATTATTTATTATGAGAGATAGATGATGTTATCAGGGGTGTCACTGTAGTGAAAAATTACATTTTTTAACATAAAGCCTATCGGCAAGGCAAACCTTTTTGTCCTTTTAATAACAGATACTTAGTAGTCTTAACTAGCTAATAAATTAACATGAATTACCTTAGGATAAGGAGCTAATTGTCTGTTTCCTGAGTCTAGTAACAAGGTAGACTGAGAAGGTGTCTGATGCCTTGGTTACTGCTGCTAAAATGTTAAATCTTTCATTAGTATAGTCTTTAGACTCATCAGGGATCTGAGAATGATAACTATCATCTGAGTAAGCAAAATTAAATTAGCTTTTGAATCTATAAGAAAATGACAGTCCTTATCTTGACAGCCACCCATTGTTCCTCCATGTCCATGGTCATCCATCTTTGACCAAGGTAAGACAGCCTTTTTGTGAGACAGGAATTATGAAGGACTACTTACCTTGTCTTGGCAAAATCCAGCAATCAACTTCTCCGTCCATATCCAGGGTGTAGACAGCTTGGACAGCTTGCAGTCTGCCATTGAACCAAAGGGAAGTCTAGCTCAGGTGGAGTTTTTCTGTGCCCATTATCTTCTTGGGAGGAAACTAGGAATGCTGTCAGGAGCTGACATGTCTATGATGAAAAGCCTTTTGTGTTAGGTATTTAAATGTCATGTTCTGCAGATATCTGAGGTGTCCAAGGACCATCGTATCTATCTAAGATGTATCAAAGACTTAAGTAGTTAGACATATAAACCAGGGTTGAATCATCATAAAGTATACTGTAAATATACAATTTTGAATTTTTATCATCATATAAAAATCCATATTCTAAAATACAAGATATGTTGATTTTTCAGTCCAAAAAGGGGTCATAATAACAAATAAAGTTTATCAGGACCAAGAAATTTTACAATTATTGTTTTATATCATGTAGTCATCTAAAATGAAATCACATGGCAGGTTGTGAACCATATGGTCTATATGGTTTATCTCTGAACTTGTATTTGTCAAACCTTTTATATATCTTATATTATTTTTTCTGACTCTCATAACTTGTTTAAGCCTTTTATCCCTAAACCTTACAATTTGTTTATTTTAAGAATTTCATAGGTACAATACTTTGCTTTCAAACTTTCTAACATATTACATATTAATATATGTAGATTCAATGAAGTCAGTCATTTGGATTTTAAATGTTGACAATTTAAACAAAACATTTTTCAGTCCAAATTTATTAAATGTCTTTAAAGATTTTTATAACTTATATTTATATAAGTTATCTGAGTGAGGAAGTACAGGGAAACTGTATATTTTAACCATTTATTTTCTATTTAACGTAGAAAGTATATTTTAAGATAAATTAATATTAGTATTTGACATAACCATGAGCTTGTCTAGCCATCCATCAGTCTTTATTACTCAGTTTCCTAAAACAGATTGTCATAACAGTCCATAAAAGGATTGGAAATAATCCAGTACTACTCTTACATGAGTTGCATAAGCATAATATCTTATATAAGTGTTGAATATATGTATATGTGTATGATATATATATATATATATATATCAACAAAACCTTAAATCTATATGGAATGTTATACCAGTGTGTCAAAATTAGCCTTATTTAGAGACTAGCAATAGCTCTAAAATATAGAGCAAGTTTAATTATTTATCTTTATAACAATACATTTTTATCAATTATAAAATAGTCAAAACCCATCTATCCTTTGCTTAGGAATGGGACATAGTTTCTCTGAAAATCTGCTTCCTGCTGATTTTGGGTGAAGAAGACCTGCTAGGGACCCAAATAAAAATGGGAAAGAAAATTGGTTAAGCAATCTAACTGATCAGAGAGGATTTTCAATACTTAACTGTACCTCAAATATTGTCAAGTTGTAACTCTTAAATTATCCCTAACAGTTTGTAATAATAGCTGAGGTTTATGAAGCATAGAAATTACATTTGCCCATCAACAATTTGTTGAAAGGAGCTGTCAGCTTTAAGCAAATTTTTATTTTGACATTCAGACCATTGGGCAGAAATCACATCACGTCAACATCTCAGGCCTCTTGATGCTTTATTTTAATTAATCAGTCAGATTTCCCTGGCCCACATCAGTTTTAAGTTGGCAAGGCACAGAATGGGAAAACCATGTGGCCTGTGAGGCGGGACTGGCAGGGGAAGACTAGCAAATCACCTCCCCTCATTTCTCCTCCCCTCACCCAGGCAGGGTCTCAGACAGTAGGGAGAGGCAGATTATCAGTCTCAGTGTGAAGTGGTACAAATCAGGCCAAGTGCCTGGGACATAAAGGAAAAAGGCACCCAATGTCTAAGGCTGTCCTGCCAGATCTGCATGCGCATTCAGCTCGCATGCATGCAAATTTGTTCTCCTGCACCAAACAAGAGAAAGACACAGACAGGAAACATCTATAGAAAAGCTCACAGAGAAAAACGTAGGTCAACCAAATGGCTCTGCCGTTTTCAGCAGATGGCATGTCCCTCGCCCCGCACCGTGATGCATTGTATCACCTGGTGTGAGTAGGGGTGGAAGGAATATGTCCCATCCGAGACTAAACAAGAAAACAAACAAGAGACCAAACACAAAAACCAGTCATAGAAACTAACCAGCATACACAAAAAACGATGCTCCACCCGGTCTCACAACAGGCTAGGCAGAACCATTTCATTTTCCCTGGCCGGGAAGTCGGGCAGAAGAAGTCAGAGGAAGTCAACCTCCATCCCACAGGGGTTCCTCTATTCCTAAGAGAGCCTGAAACATCGTCCTCCAGGACTATCACAACTGACAGGTTCACGGCATGTCTGCCTACTGTACGTTAGTCACCTGTGTGTGCTTCTGAACTCGCACAAACCACATCCTCTGAACGTGCATCACATGCATTCTCAGACACCTTAAACGAACACCACATGTGTTCTCAAGAAATCCAAAATCAGGACGACAGAGACAATGATCTCACAAACAGAAAGTCAGACAGAAGAAACAGACAGAATTTGAGCTCAAGAAGTAGCTGGCAACTTACCTCCATCTCAAGGGACTTTTCCTGGTGACAGGAGGTGCCCCAAGAAATCTCGGTGGAACCTCTAAATGTTGAGCCCAAAAAACAGACTCCTGAATTTGGAGCAACCAAGGAATCAACAGGACTCGAGATCAATGCAAAAGAAAGAGGTTTATTCATTAGCACGCTGGAGTCAGCACTCAAAGAGTCCCCATGCAAGGGGAGGGAGGCTGATCCCGAGCAGAGTCTCATTTCAGATTTTATAGGTTTCAGCAAGGCAGAATCAGCAACAGAACAATCGGAGAGTTTCTATTGGTTAATATATCTATCCTTTTTTGGGGGGGGGTAGGAGAGGGTGTAGAGGGTGGGAGGGTGGGCCAAGGGGGGTGGAGGGAGGGGACAGTAATGGAGATGTAAATTGAAATAATAAATAAATGTTAGGAAAAAAGAACATCAGAAACAATGAAATCATGCAATTTGCAGCCAAATGGATGGAACTAGAAAAGTTCATCCTGAGTGAGCTAACCCAGACTCAGAAAGATGTACATGGCATCTATTCACTTATAATTGGATTTTAGCCATGTAGTACAGGATAACTGTCTTACAACCAATATATCAAAAGGAACAGGAACATAGACATTGTTACCTGTTAGTGGGACACTTTGCCCTAATAGAGTTGCCATATAGGCCCCCAGTGCAAGAGGAATCTCTTAACACTCATATGACTCTTGAACTGAGGGGTGCTGATATGTAGGGGCAACCCACTCCAGAGGAGTAGGATAGGTGGGAGAGGGGTGAGAGGGTAGGAGTGTGGGAACAGGAGGGTGGAGAGAGGGGACTGTGATGGAGATGTAACTTGAAGTAATAAATAAACAAACAACTACAACAAAGAACCTTAATAAAAACATATCTGTCTTTTAAATTGCTTGGTGCTGGCTAAGGGATGAGGAACCCAGTACCGGGGATGAGGAACTTGGCTCCTGGTGGCAGTTAGGGAGTTTCTAAACCCCTAATCAAACACCAGGGGGGTAGTACATTCTTTTCAACTTGCAGTTCCTGGAAAAGTTACCCCAGAGCTCAGGACCTACCCAAGTTTTCAGGTTTTTGGAGCCTGACTAAAGTTTGGTCAAGTAAACTTGGGTTCTACAACTGTACCCTTGAAATTTGTGTGCCAAGGTGTCCCTGGTTGTGATTTATCAGCATCATAGCTGGGTAGGATTGTTGGTTTTCTCCCTCCTTTGGAAGCTTGCATGGCTCCTCCTGGTTCTATGAAAGCTAGTCTTCAGGGAGGAGGCTTTTAGGTCAATGGCAGTGAAGGGACTTCTGGGCCCTGTGTCTGGAGTATGTGATGTCTTCAGGTATAGGAACTTACCCTGTACCTCTGGGAGGCAACCAATGGCAATAGTACGAGCCTGTAATACTCAAGAGTCTAATATTTGGACACCCATTATCCAATTAAAAACGAGCTTCTCATGCCTGATGTTGGTGATCTTTTGACTATTCAAAAAAGCATTCAACCCAAATGGGCAATTTTCATTTAAATGATAAATTTATACTTATACACACTTATGTGCACTATTAATATAATAGGTAGATAGTACAATTCATTAGGACTTTTTCATAAATCCTTGTTATTTTTCCCCTCTTCCCTTCTTCCTCTGTGCTTGTCTTTCTTCTTTCCTAAGTGAAACAGCCTGACATTTTTCCCCAATTACCCACATTTTGTCACTGAAACACTACAACTCCTATCTCTATTGCTTCACTATCTCTGAATCCCCACAGTGGTCTCATTTTACTTTCCTGACTTCTGTATTAACTCCAGAATACATACTCACATTTGAAGACTTGGGGATACAGATATCAGGTGAGACAGAACATGCAATGATTGTCTTTCTGGGTCTAGGATAACTGAGTCAGTATGATCTTTTGTAGTCACATCTACTTACCTGCAAATTTCATACCCTCATTTTTATTTACAACATGACAGTATTCTAAAGTGTATATTGTGATATTTTCATTGTCTATTACTCATTTGTAAGTCATTTCAGTTGGTTCTATTTCCTAGATATTGTGAATAGAACAGCAATGAATATGGCTGAGCAAATAACGATAGAGGAGAATGTCTAATCCTTTGGGCATATGCCAACAAGTGCATTTAGCTTCCAATTAAAGAGCTTTTGATTACCACAAAGTATGTGTGCCACTAGTGCACCCATGGGCTTCTCATACTATGCAAGTAGTTGATATGGTTTATAGCTGGGGAGGACTGTTGTTTGTTTTCCTGCTTTTTAAGCTTGCGTGGTTCCCTCTGCTACTATGAAAGCTACCTCAGGAAGGAGGTATTCAAGCAAGCTCCTTCTCAGGAGTCAATGGGCCCCTTATCTAAAGTTCATAGTGCCTTCAGCAACGGGGCTTACCTTTCTCCTCTGGGTTTACCAAGGGCAACAGCAATGCACTGTATGTTTTGGGAATCTCTTGGACAATCTTGGCCAACAAATGAATAGGGCTTTTCATGTCTGGTATTAAGGTTTATAATAGGTAGACTTTTGATCTTGAAGAGAGTATCATAAGCCCAGATGAAAACTAAAAATCTATTAAAACTGTATATGTATATTTATATACTGAATTACATGCATTATTTTCTTTTAAGCAAATAATGCTGATGAATAGAATTTGTAGTATTTGGTATGTGGGTAATATCTTCTTGGATAACTGTTCCCTAGATTACAATGGAGGGTTCTTTTTCATCTCTTCTGATTAATCTTAGTTTGAAGTCTATCTTGTTAGATATTAGATAGGGATGCCTACTTGCTTCCTGGTCCCATGTGATTATTAGAGTACTTTTGTCCATCCTTTTATTCTAATGTAATGCCTATTTTTAAAACTAAAAAAAACCTTTTTACACATATACAACAGATGGATAGATCTTGATTCTTAACCATTCAGTCACTTTGTGTCTTTTAATTGGAATATAGGGGCCATAAACATTTAAAATATCATTTAATTGTATGTGCTAATTGAGGTCACTGTGTTGGTTTTGGTGTTATTGTTTGTGTTCTCAGTGGTACTTTGTGCTTTATTAATTATGGCCTTACATTTATTTCCACAGGTATATGGCAAAGGTCTTTCCTCTATCAGCTCAAAATATTGTTTCTCTTATTTTCTTTAGGTTTTCTCTGATAGTTCTAAAATATTTTGTGTTGTTTATATTGTGTATAATTTGTTTTTATTTTTTGTTTCTTGGTTTTTGTTGTTGTTTGTTTCTTTTTCCTCTTTCAATTAATGCCATTAGTTTCCTAGACATGTTAGTCTAGGATGGCCTTCATTGTCTTTTAGTACTTGGAATTTACTGATTTCCATGCTTGTGTCTTTCAAAGTTTCCACTAAGATATCAGCTGTTTTTTTCTGATAGGTTTTCCTACATATGTGCCTAATGTTTTTTCTCCTGCAGTTTTCTTTACTCTTTACTTTGTACTTAGTGTTTTAAGTATAATATGTTGTGGGGATTTTCTCTTCTGACCCTCTCTATTTGGTGTTCTGTGTGCTTCCTGTATCTATATGGGTGGTGTTTCTTTCCTTAGTTTATGGAGGTTTTCTTTTATGATCTTGTTGAAGAGCTCATCTATGCCATTGATTTGTAATTCTTCCTCATCTATGTCTATAATTCAAAGATTTGTTTTTTTTTCCTGTGGATTTTCAAATTTCCTGAATGTTCCTTTCCTGTGCTTTTGTTTTTAACTTTTAATGTTCCTTGCTTATTAGTCTAGATTCTCTAATAATTAATCTTATAATTCTTATAGCCTATCTTCTGCTTGTTTCACTCTATGCTACTACTTTCCTTCGATTTTTTAGTTGGTTTATTCAGTTTTCAAATTCCATCTTCATTTATGCTTGACTCTAATGCTTCTATGAATTTATTGAAATTTGTATTTAAGTCTTGAGTTGTCTTCATCATTTCAATTAGCCATATGTATGCATTTTCTTTGGCATCACTCTGCTACTTATTCTCGTTAAGTTCTTTCTCCTTAATTTTATTGGTCAATTTCTTTGTTCCTCAAACTCTATGAATTCTTTGATGAAGTTTATGACTCTTCTATTAAATTTTGTGTCCTTGGACTATCTAGGTAATTTTCATTAGTAAACATTTCTACAGGACTAGTAGGTTTTAGACAAGAGATCCTGGTTTAGTATTTCATAATGTTTGCATTTTTTTTATGAGATCTGGGCATGTGCATTTCTTTTATTAGCTCTGAACAATGCATATTAGAGCAGAAGAGAGGATGTGTGGGTAGTTTTGACCTAGAGGTTAGAAATGACTTACGTTGAGTAACAACAGATGGGTACAGGGATATGGACTTATGTGCAGGACATATGTCTTGGTCCATGACTGGAGTATTGAGGAAGATCTGGATGGGTAGAGAGATTGGAAGTGGTATTAGAGGAGCTTTGTTTTTGGTGGCTAACAGGTTTGTCCCTGGAAGGAACCTGGGAATTGTTTGGGGTTCCAGCAGGCATGACCAGACAATGCTGTGGCACTATGTATGTGTGACCCAGGCTAGTTTGTCAGGTTGAGGAGGGAGCAGGGAGGGTAGTGTCAGTCAGAATCCATGAGGTAGATCCTGGGAAAGGATGTGCAGGATATGGCTGGTTGGAGAGGTTAGATGTAGTTTGGGAGGGCCTGTGTGTTGGGAGCAGGCAGGGAAGATTCTGCAGAACCCTAGATCATTGTTGAGGTGCTGACAGGCATTGCTATACCAGTGTGGGGCACTGCCTGTGGGGTCTGTTACAGGTCTGACAGATTGGTGAAGGTTCATGGAAAGGAGGATCTTGCAGACCAGTCAGGTGAGATCCTGGAGAATAATGCAGTACCTAGCATGAGGGAAAATTTGTAAGATGAGGATATTTAAACTCATTTGTCTTGGGGAAATTCAGTACTGGCTAAAATAAAGGACATAGAAGTCTGTGATATAAGCTTACTGGGAACCACTAGGAACAACAAACTGTAACATGCCTATGCAATAGCAGGGAGTTATTTGTTTCATTACTTCCTAGGACTTGAATATTATGTGAATTATTTTTAACACTCAAACCATTTTATCTTTAAAAACCTGGTAGTATTTCAAAATATTGAAAAGAAAGTTGAGATTATTTTCTTTACTGGGGATGCCCACAATTGTTGACTCAATCATGGTCAAAAACAAAGATGAGATTAGATTCGAAATAACATACGTAGGTAAGTACACTTCATGACTCACAGACTGACTCCATGGAACTGGGAGGGGTGGAAAGAGGCCAGTATGATGGAGAGGTAAATTGATGTAATAAATAAACACTCTAATGAAAAAAAAAAAGAAAATCAGGGGAAGTGGACAGCAGAGGAGACATTTCTAAGAAAATGTCAGTATTTGAAGTCAGGATCTGAACCTCTGGAAGTATACTGCTTATTGGGAGCCGCGGACAGAGAAGTTCTTCCCATGAAAACCAGAGCTAACTTTATCATGCAGCAATAAAGATAAAAGGTGGAGTAAAAAATCTAGAGTTAAATATAAAAGAAGAATGGCTATTGGGCCCATCAACAGGAGAGTACCAGGTGTGGACAAAACATGGAGATGTTAGAACTAGAACTCGGTTACTAGGGCGTTGGATTTGACACGGGTGTGGACATATACAGGTGCTAACCCTGTTTCCAGCCTTCAAAGGCTGGTGAAATTGTACTTCTATCCTACTCTTGGTACTTGATACAGGAATAATTCTATCATCTTGTGGCTGAGTGGATCCAGAAATTTCTGTGAAAGCAACTATACCTGTGCATTAGGGATATTGATAGGAGAGTGGCTACATGATGAAGTGTCTATATCTATCTCCGGCAGAAACACAGTGACAGCAGCTGAGTCTCCGCAGCCTGGGGGAAGGAAGCTGAAAACAGCTGGAGTATACATGCAATAAAGACCAGAGTACCTGTTCCCATGTATTGCTGGTCCAGGTAGGTAATGTGCAGAATTGAGACCAACTGATACACATTTCTGCCTGTAACTTGAGGGAAGATCCAGAGAAAAGGCAAACACAAACCACAACATGAGGGACACTGAACTGGACCTTGCAGTGGGGTGGCCCTGCCTGGGGTCCACTTGTATCTACTCCTCATGCCAGATCCATATACTTTCCTGAAAATGTGTTTCCGTCCATAATTGCCTCTGCTTCTCCCTCAGCATTAGTGAGGATGCTCATCAAACACCCAATTAGGAGAATAGAAGTTGATTTATACTCCTTGGATCCCTCAGGAGTCAGTGGCTGCTGAGCAAGGTGAAGATCTGCTTAAGAGAGTCTTAAGAGAATATGCAGTTGATTCCTAATTAGTGAACAAATGGCATTGTAGGGGCTGATAGGTTAATATAAGTTAGATTTAGTGAATAC
>CAJQZJ010034382.1:581356-637135 GCA_907164525.1 Lophiomys imhausi
CTGGACATTGGGAAGGTATACTGGGCCATTTAACTCTCATAAATGTGAGAGTTGTTTTGTATAATACTTACTGTTATAAGAGAAGGAACCATCTGTTGGACTGAAAGGGGAAACTTCTGGGAGGAAGAGGGTGGAAGGGTGGGATAGGAAGGGGGAATAGGGAGGGGTTTGTGACTGAGATGTAACTTGAAGAAAAAAAAATAAAGTATTTTAAAAAAATAAAGTACAATGATTTGCAATTAAAAAAGAGGAAAAAAAAAGAAAAGAAATCCAGAGAATCTGTACATCTTACTTCAAAGATCAGTACTCCACAAAATTTGAAAACAATTTTGGGAAATGGACAATTTTCTTGATAGATTCCACCTCTCAAAGCTAAATCAAGATCAGGTTAACAAACTAAACAGTCCTATAACCCCTAAGGAAATAGAAACAGTCATTGAAAATCTCCCATCCAAAAAAAAGCCCAGGACCAAATGGTTTCATCACAGAATTCTACCAGACCTTCAAAGAAGACCTAATGCCAATACTCCTCAAACTCTTCCACAAAATACAATCAGAAGGAACACTGCCAAACTCATGCTATGAGGCAACAGTCACTCTGATCCCTGCACCACATAAAGATCCAACAAAGAAAGAGAACTTCAGACCAATTTCCCTCATGAACATAGATGCAAACATACTTAATAAACAAACTACTGGCAAACTGAATCCAAGAACATATCAAAAGTATCATACACCATGATCAAGTAGGCTTCATCACAGGAATGCAGGGTGGTTCATCATATGAAAATCCATCAATGTAATTCACCATATAAATAAGCTGAAAGAAAAAAAACATGATCATCTCATTAGATGCTGCAAAATCATTTGACAAAATTTAACACCCCTTCATGGTAAAAAGTCCTGGAGGGAACTGGCATACAAGGACCATACCTAGAAATAATAAAAGTGATATACAGCAAGCCGGTAGCCAATATCAAGTTAAATGGAGAAAACTTAAAGCATTTCCTCTAAAATCAGGGACAATGCAAATATGCCCACTTTCCCCATATCTCTTCAACATAGTACTTGAAATCCTAGTCAGAGCAATAAGGCAACTAAAAGAGATCAAAGGGATACAAATTAGAAAGGAAGAAGTCAAATTATCCCTATTTGCTGATGATATGAGATGATATGATAGTATATATAAGCGATCCCAAAAATTTCACCAGAGAACCTCTTACAGCTGATAAACACCTTCAGCAAGGTGGCTGATACAAAATTAATTCAAAAAAATCAGAAGCCCTTCTGTATACAACAAACAAATGGGCTGAGAAAGAAATAAGGGAAACAACCCCCTTCACAATAGCCACAAACAATATAAAATACCTGGGGGTAACTCTAACCAAGCAAATAAAGGACCTGTACAACAAGAACTTTAAACCCTTGAAGAAAGAATTTGAAGAGGCCTTTAGAAGTTGGAAAGATCTCCCGTGTTCATGGATAGGTAGGATCAACATAATAAAAATGGCCATCCTACAAAAAGCAATATATAGATTTGATGCAATTCCTATCAAAATACCAACACAATTCTTTATAGACCTGGAAAAAGCTATTCTTAATTTCATATGGAACAACAAAAAACCCAGAATACTTAAATCAATCCTGTACAATAAAAAAAAAAATCTGGTGGTATCACCATCCAAGATTTCAAGTTGTACTACAGAGCAATAGTAGTAAAAACAGCATGGTATTGGTATAGAAACAGACCAGTAGATCAATGGAATAGAATGGAAGACCCAGAAATGGACCCACACACCTATGGCCACCTAATTTTTGACAAAGAAGCCAAAACCACACAATGGAAAAAGGACAGCATCTTCAACAAATGGTGCTGGTCCAACTGGATGTCCACTTGTAAAAGAATGAAATTAGACCCATACTTATCACCTTGTACAAAACTTAAGTCCAGGTGGATCAAAGACCTTAACATAAGCCCAGTCACACTAAATCTACTAGAAGAAAAAGTGGGAAACACCCTCGAACTCGTTGGCACAGGTGACAACTTCCTGAATAGAACAGCAACTGCTCAGGACCTGAGACCAACAATAAATGGGACCTCATGAATCTGAAAAGCTTCTGAAAGGCAAAAGACACTGTCATTTGAACAAAACAGCAACCTACAGACTGGGAAAAAAATCTTCACCAATCCCACATCTGACAGAGGGCTAATATCCAAAATCTACAAAGAACTCAAGAAATTAAATGCCAAGAAATGAAATAATCCAATCAAAAAATGGGGACGGAGATAAATAGAGAATTTATAAAGGAGGAATCCCTAATGGCTGAGAGACACTTGAAGAAATGCTCAACATCCTTAATCATCAGAGAAATGCAACTCAAGCGGACTCTGAGATTCCATCTCACACCTGTCAGAATGGCTAAGATGTCAAAAGCTCAAATGACAGCACATGCTGGCAAGGATGTGGAGAAAGGAGAACCCTACTCCGTTGCTGGTGGGAGTGCAGGCTTGTGCAACCACTATGGAGGTCAGTATGGTGATATCTTAGAAAACTTGGAATAGCTTTGCCTCAGGACCCAGCCATACCACTTCTGGGTATACACCCAAATGACTCCTCATGGAATCATAAGGAAGTTGCCTCATCTATGTTCATAGCAGCCTTATTTGTAATAGCTAGAAACTGGAAACAACCCAGATGTCCCTCAACCGAAGAATGGATTAAAAAACTATGGTACATCTACACAATGGAATATTACTCAGCTATCAGAAACAATGAAATTATGCAATTTGCAGCCAAATGGATGGAACTAGAGAAGCTCATCCTGAGTGAGCTAACCCAGACTCAAAAGGATGCACATGGCATCTATTCACTTATAGTAGGATTTTAGCTATATAGTACAGGATATCTATACTACAACCAATGAACCAAAGGGAACATGGACATAGACTTTTTTTGTTTGTTTGTTTTTTAGTTTTTTCCCACTGGAAATGAGACACTTTTCACTGGTGGTACTGCCTTGTAGGCCCCCAGTGTATGAGGAGGCTCTTGGCCCTCATATGACTTCTGGACCTGGGCAAGTGACTGCTATGTAGGGACACTCCACTCCAGAGGAGTGGGATGGAAGGGTTAGGGGGTAGAGGGTGGTAGGGCGGGGCTGGGAAGGGGGAAAGAGGACAATATGATAGAGATGTAACCTGAACCAACCAATAAATAAATTTATTTATTTAAAAAACAGTATAGTACTGGTATAGAAACAGGTCAGTTGATCAGTGGAATTGAAATGAAGACCCACAAATAAAACCACACACCTATGGTCAGTTAACTTTTGACAAAGAAGCCAAAACCATACAATGGGAAAAGGACAGCATTTTCAACAAATGATGCTGGTCTAAGTGGATGTAGACATGTAAAAGATTGCAAACACCCATAGTTATCACTCTGCATAATACTTAAGCCCAAGTGGATGAAAGACCTTAATATAATGCCTGAAACACAAAATCTAATAGAAAAGAAATTAGGGAAAAGCCTGAAACTCATTGGCACAGGTTACAACTTCCTGAAGAGGACACCAACAACTCAGGCTCTAAGACAAACAATCAATAAATGGGATCTCATTAAACTGAAAAGCTTCAGTAAGGCAAAAGATACTGTCATTTGAACAAAATGGCAACCTACAGATTGGGAAAATATCTTCACCAACCCCACATCTGACAGAGGGCTATTATCCAAAATTTATAAAGAACCCAAGAAATTAAACACCAAGAAACCAAATAATCCAATCAAAAAATGGAAAACAGAGCTAAACCAAGAATTCACAAAAGAGGAATCTCTAATGGCCAAGAGACACTTGAAGAAATGCTCAGCATCCTTAATCATCAGAGAAATGCAACTCAAGACAATTCTGAGATTCCATCTCACACCTATCAGAATGGCTAAAATAAAAAACTCAAATAACATCACATGTTGGTGAGGTTGTGGAGAAAGGGGAACACTCCTCCATTGCTGGGGGGAGTGCAAACTTGCATAACCACTATGGAAATAATTCTGGTGATATGTTAGAAAACTTGGAATAGCTCTACCTCAAGACCCAGCCATACCACTTCTGGGTATACATCCAAATGATTCCTCACCAAACCACAAGGATGTTTCCTCATCCATGTTCATAGCAGCCTTATTTGTAATAGCTAGAAACTGAAAACAACCCAGATGTCCCTCAGCCGAGGAATGGATTTTTTTAAAACTGTGGTACCTCTACACAATGGAATACTACTCAGTCATCAGAAACAATGAAATCACGCAATTTGCAGCCAAAAGAATGGAACTACAGAAGCTCATCCTGAGTGAGCTAACCCAGATTCAGAAGGATGCACCTGGCATCTATTCACTTATAAACAGATTTTAGCCATATAGTACAGGATAACTATACTACAACCAATGCACCATGGGGAACAGGATCATAGATTTTGTTACCTGTCAATGAGACATTTTGCCCTAGTGGTGCTGTCTTGCCCCCAGTGTATGAGAGAGGCTCTTGGCCCTAATATGACTGCTGAACTTGTGTAGGGGACTGATATGTAGGGACACTCCACTCCAGAGGAGTGGGATGGAAGTAATAGGGGGTAGAAGGTGGGAGGGCAGGACTGGGAGGGGTGGAAAGAGTGCACTGTGATGGAGTTGTAACCTGAAGTAATAAACTAAACATCAAAAAATAATAATGAATACTTTTCAGCTTACAAACTTTTACATGAAAAAAAAAACTGTGGAACATCTACACAATGGAATACTACTCAGCCATCAGAAACAATGAAATCATGCAATTTGCAGCCAAATGGATGGAACTAGAAAAGCTCATCCTGAGTGAGCTAACCCAGATTCAGAAAGATGCACATGACATCTATTCACTTATAATCAGATTTTAACTATATAGTATAGGATAACTATACTATAACCAATGTACTGAAAGGAACAGGAACCTAAACTTTGTTACCTGTTAATAATACACTTTGCCCTAGTGATGCTGCCATGTAGGCCCCCAGTACATGAGGAAGCTCTTAGTCCTCATATTACTACTGAACTGGAGTTGGGGACTGATATGTAGGGACACTCCACTCCAGAGGAGTAGGACAGAAGGGAGAGGGGATAGAGGGTGGGAGGGTGGGACTGGGAGGCATGGAAAGAGGGCACTGTGGTGGAGATGTAACTTGAAGTAATAAATAAACATTATAAAAATCTTTGGCTCTAAAACTATCTCTAACCTTAACCCAATTAATAGTCTTAAACTTAGCCCTTATTATAACCCAAACCCTAACAATAAACCTAACCATAACCCTATGCCTAAACAACCTGAGGTCTGAACACAACACTAAACCTAATCCTCACATGACACTATCCCTAATGCTGTACCTAACAGTATTCCTAACTCTAACCCAAGCCAAACTCCAAATCTCATCCTTAAATCATGCACTAGTCCCAACCATAACTGCTAACAGTAGCAAAACCCTAAACCTAGCCATAACCAAAGGCCTAAATAAAGCCCAACTCTTTCTAAACTCCCAAGCCCTAATCCTGTCATTAAACCTACCCCTAAATCTAATCTTAAACACAGCCTTTTAGAAGCTTACACCAAAACTTACAAACTCTTACACACAATACTCTCATGTACACTTACACCCTTGCACACTTTTTCAAACTCACCATTTATATAGTTGCAAATACATACATGTGCACATGTACATATGATAGTAATACTGGCAATCAATAATTTTGTAATCTTTTATTATTTAATATTATGATTTAATTACACAATTTATTCCTTCTCTTCTCTACAGCCACACCCTGCCAGAACACGCTAGGACAGGAGAAGGGTTCCCAGGCAGCATTAAAGTGATACAACTTGAAGCAAGCTAGAACCCACAAGGAACATGTGGTCATCTCTTTCTTTATACGCACCCCTGCAGCTGTCAATTTGCCTCTGAAGGACAATTTTACTCTTGCTCCTCCTTGTTCATGGCCCCTTTCCCCACCTGTCATACAGATCCTTTTCTTCTTCATTACCAGACTGGAATTTTCTCTGGTCAAGCTCTCCTTCTCCTTCTCTGGTTCATGCTCTTCCCTCCTCCCTCCCTCACTGCCTTTCTGTTTTGACATTTTCCACTTCCCCTCTTCTCCCATCCTCTTCTGTGCCTCTTTACATCTTGGGCATAAAGAGTGCAAGGACTTCTTTGAATCTGGTGATTGAGTATTGATGGTAATGAGGAAAAAGCACACAAAGACCCAGAATCACATGGAAAATGTAGTTCTTTCATGGACTGCACAGTCAGGATGACTGCCTCTTCATAACAAGATGGTTATGTGGCTGATATTCTGTTCATTTCCCCCACTAGTGCTGGGGAAACAGTGAATTTAAGCAGTGTGGAGCTAATTATATTCTGCAGGGAAAGAAGGGAAAAGTAGTCTATGTTCTGGCTTCCTGAGTTATCTGACTTTGTGAGGTGAACAGGAACAATCTAAATTGGGTGAGAGAAGCCAAACACACGTCCTGTATGGAATAGCTTCACCAAAGAGTTACAGTTCTGTACTTCTTCAGATAGTTTTACTGAATCATGTGCATGAATAGAGGAAAATGGGTGACATTTCTGCTCACTGAAAATGAAAACAGAGCACAATGTGGGATTTTTCAAAGGTCAGAACTCAGTGTGATTCTACCCTAATTTGACTCCCTCTTCCGGAGTCCCTGATAATATGGGAAAGTTCAATAAAAATGCTCCCCTTATGAAAATTGCTTGAGTCTTCAATTCGATTCCATTAATCAACTGGTCTGTTTCTATACCAGTACACTGTTGTTTTTATTACAATTGTTCTGTAGTATAGCTTGAAATCTGGGATAGTTATACCTCTAGGTGATTTTTTATTATACAGGATTGATTTAGCTATTCTGGGTTTTTTGTTATTCCATATGAAGTTGAGAATTGTTCTTTCAAGGTCTGTAAAAAATTGTGTTGGCATTTTGCTAGGAATTGCATTGAATCTGTATATTGTTTTTAGTAGGATGGCCATTTTTGTTATGTTGATCCTACCTATCCATGAGCATGGGAGATCTTTCCATCTTCTGATGTCTTCTTCAATTTCTTTCTTCAAGGACATGAAGTTCTTGTCATGCAGTTCTTTTACTTGCTTTGTTAGAGTTACCCCCAGGTATTTATATTGTTTGTAGCTATTAAGGAATTAAGGTTTAAAGTTGTTTATTATGTCTTGATTTAACCTTTGTAGGTCATATATATACGAGAATACACCCATTTATTTTAGGTTTTCCAGTTAGGTAGAAAACAATTTTTTATATGTTTACTTATTAATTCAAATTACATCTCAATCACAGATCCCACCCTCCTCTCCTCCCAATCTCACCCTCCCACCCCTTACCCCCTCTCCCACCTCTCCTACTTCTCTGGTGTGGGGCAACTCCCACATATCAGTTCCTCTCAGTTCAATAGTCATATGAGGGCTAAAAGCTTCCTTTTGCTTTGGGGCCCAACTTGGTAGCTACACTAGGGTAAATTGTCCCACTAATAGGTAACAAAGTCCATGACTGAGATCACACCACCCCTACTTGTTAAGGGATATATATGAGTACCAAGTTGCCTGTCCTCTGTATTTGTATAGAGGGGGTCTAGGACAAGTCTAAGCTTTTTTCTTTTTATTTTGGTTAGTGTTTCATTCTCTATAAGCCTCTCAGGGCCTAGGTGAGTTGGTTCTGTTGATCTTCATGTGTTGATCTTGACCTCTCCAGGTATCTCTATTCTTCTGAAGTTGTGGAGAAAGGGGAACACTCCTCCATTGCTGGTGAGGGTGCAAATTTGTACAACCCTATGGAAATCAGTCTAACTTAGAATAGTTCTACCTCATGACCCAACCATACCACTCCTAGGCATATATCCAAAAGATTATTCATCAAACCACAAGGACATTGGCTCAACAATCAATGTTTATAACAGTTTTCTTTGTAATAGCTAGAAACTGGAAACAACCCAGGTGTCCTTCAATAGAAGAATGGATTTTTTTTTGAGTGGTACATTTACACAATGGAATACTACTCAGCTATCAGAAACAAGGAAATCATGCAATTTCTAACCAAATAGATGGAACTAGAAAAGCTCATCCTGAGTGAGCTTACCCAGACCCAGAAAGACACACATGGCATGTATTCACTTATAACTGGATGTTAGCCATATAGTAAAGAATAACAATCCTACAACCCACAGACCCAAAGGAATAGAAACCTAGCATAACTATCCTATGAGAAATTCCACCCAGCAGCAAATCAAAACAGATGCCGAGATACACAGTCAAACATTAGGGGGAGCTCTGGAAGCCCTATATGGAATACAGATTTCTAAAACATATCCTTATGATTCTTTGAATTCTCAATGTTTGTTTTCATCTCTAATTTTATTAATTTGGTTCTTCTCTTTCTGTTTTTTGGTCAATTTCTTAATGTTTTGTCAATATTGCTGATTTTCTCACAGAGCCAAGTTTTTGCTTCTTTCCATTGATTCTTTGTATTGTTTTCTCTGTTTGTTTGTATAGTAATAATTTCAATATTAAGTGCAAGAATAGCTCATCACCAGGAAGTGAATATACTACCTAAGAGTAGAAGGCTGAAAAAAAGATATCACAATCAAATGGGTTAAAAAAGAAAGCAGGTGTTTAGTTCTTCCTGGCTACTCTTTTTGAGTATTGTCAAGGTTACTAGGATGTCCACCAAAAAGACAGCAATGAATGCCCATGGGTCAATAAAGGGCAAGGAGCTAAACCACTCTGGAGATAGTTTCAGGGAAAAACTCCTGAGTTCATGGAGAGTATAGAGTCCTTAATTGGTTTCAAGGAACACCTGGAGTTTAGTCTTATCATTTCTAGAGTTAAAGCTTATCTGAGATCACAAATCTATCTCAGGCCTGTCTCCTAATGAGATAATACACAATGTTTGAGAGGATTATTTACTACAGTTATATGAGTCCTATTGACTATCTAAATTTCTTAACTTCTAAAATTGTTTGAACTGAATCAGGCAGTTTGTAAAACTCTTGTCAGGAATAATAAAATCATCTTTATTTATTCATTTTTATAATCATCTTTATTATAAGAAGTTTATATGTTATTGAACCTCTTTTTAAGAAAATTTCTGACAGTGCTTGAACATTGTATGTGAAGGACCTAAGAATAGCAGATGGACAGGAAGGAAGGAGCATCAAGATCATTTGGTTCCTGACATAATATATATATTCAATGTAGTACTTGAAATTTTATGGGAACAATAAGACAACTGACAGAACTCAAGGGAATACAAATCAGAAAAGAAGTCAAAGTATTGTTATTTGCAGATGATGATAGCATAAATACTGACCTAAAAAATGCCACCAGGAAACTTGTACAAATAATAAACACTTTTAGGATAGTAGCTAGATACAAAATGAACTCATAAAAATCAGTTGTTTTCTTGTGTAAAAATGACAAGTTGTCTGAGAAAGAAATCAGGGAAATAATACCTTTCACAATATACTCAAATAATATAAAAATATTTTGGAGCATTTTTAATTAAGCAAATGAAGACTTGTGTGACAAAAACTTCAAGTGTTTGAAGAAAAAAATTGAAGAAGATATGAGCAGATGGAAAGATCTCCCATGTTCATGGATTGGTGGAACTAACATAGTAAAAATGGTCACCCTACTAAAATAATCTACAGATTTCATGCAATCTCCATAAAAATTTTAGCACAACTCTTCACAGATCTTGAAAGAGCAATTTACAGATTCATATGGAAACACAAAATGCCCAGGATAAATAAAAAACCTGAATAATAAAGGAAACAGCTGGAGGTGTCAATGAAAGACCCCCGAGAGGAGAGACCCTCACTCAAGTCATGGGAAAACACGACCCCCCAGTAACTCACAAGAGACCGATATTGATGCAATCAGCAAGAGGTTTATTTCGGGTTCAGCGCTGAGGACGCAACTTGTATCCCACACAGGGGTAAGGGAGTTGCGACCCTTAGCTGCTGGGGAGTGAAGGTTTTAAAGGGAAAAACCACAAATCAAGGGGGTGGGGGAAATCACAAGTGGAAAGTACCAACCCATTATTTAGTTAGTCAGCAGAAAACACCCTATACTTGTTTTTCTCAGGAATGAATCTAATCTTATTTCACCATCTACTTTGTGGTCAGCCAGTTCCTGGAATTCAAGGCCCATGATAGTCATCTGCTTTGTGGTCAGCTAGTTCCTGGAACCTGGGGCTCATGACTCGACTGACCTTCATTCTTGGTTCCACCCTTTTTATGGTCAACTAAGTTCCTGGAACCTAGCTGGCCTGGCTTCACTCTGCCTGCCAAGGGGGGTCTTTAAAATTTCCATTCCTTTCATCACCATCTGTAATTTCATGTTGTACTACAGAGCTATAGTAACAAAAAACATGGTATTGGCACAAAAATAGACAAAGTGATCAATGGAAATCAATTTAAGACCCAGACATAAATCCATACACTTATGGATATATGATTTTTCAAAAAGATACCAAAAATATACACTGGGAAAGAGACACCTAGTTGGTTACATTTAGAAAAATCCAAACAAATCAATACTTATTACCCTTCACAAAACTCTAATCCAAGTTAATCAAAGACCTCAACTTAAAAACAGACACATTGAACCTGATAGAAAATAAAGTGGGGAATAGCCTTCAATTTATTGGCACAAGAAAAGACTTTCTGAAGAGAACATCATTAACATAAGCACTAAGATCAACAATCAATAAATGGGACCTCGTAAAACTGAAAAGCTTCTGCATGACAAAAGACATGGTCATTTGGACAAAGTAGCAGCCTACAGAATGAGAAAAAAATTTTTTTTACCAACTCCACATCTAATAGAAGAGTAATATCCAAAATATATGAAGAATGAAAAAAACTAGATATCAAGAAAACAAATAATCTAATTAAAAATTCTCAATAGAGGCAACTGAAATAGCTAACCTACACTTAAATAAATGTTCAACATCCTTAGCAATCAAGGAAATGCAAATCAAAATTGCTTTGAGATTTTATCTTATATCACAGTAGATAAGATCAAAAATACAAGTGAAAGCTCAGGCAGAGGAGGATGTGGACTAAGAGCAACATCCCTGATTCCTGATGGGAGGACAAAGTCATGGAGCCACTGGAAATATTGGTGTGGTGGTTCCTTTGGAAGATGGGAATCAATCTACCTCAAAATCTAGCAGTCCCTCCTTTGAACATATACCAAAATGGTCCTTCCCCCTACCACAGAAACACTTACTCAACCATGTTAATTACTTCTCTACTCATAGTAGTGCTGGGCTTGAAGGCATGCACCACCACCACCAGGACAGATAGGTCTTTTTAGGAAAGAGAAATTGAGTAGACATCTATGGATAGATGAAGGTACTATATGGGGTACACCAAGTGAGAAGGTAAAGGGAGAGGTGGTTGTTTCAGGGAATGTAGGAAGAAACTGATAAAATTAAGGAACATTTGAGGAATGGTAGAGAAACCAACTTAAATAGTATAGAAACTTCTTAAATTATATTCATATATAAAAATCACCAAATAATGGTGGAGACAGAGTCCTAAATGGACATCTCTTATTACCAAATGAAGCTTACAGTACTGGGATTGGGTTACATGTAGAGTTGTTTTGGCAAAGGGACCAAATGGGAATCACCAAACAAGCCAGGGTGTTGTCAAGACAATAGGTTGCTCTCCAGAAACTCACATCAAGGTCCTACTGCTAAGAACAACATCCACATAACTCATTAAATATGGACACGGACACGTACAGTTGATGCCTACATAGAGTCTCTCCCTCCATGTTCTAGTATCTTTTGTATAAGAACTTACTCTGCATGCTTCCAAAAGAGAAACATAAACACCAAGTCATTCACAAATCCATTATCTACAATGATGTAGTGCCTGTAGGGTGTTAGGGCAAAAGTGGCACAAAACTTGTGGAAGTAACCAACCAATAACTGATTTGACCTAAGGCCCACTCCATGAGATGTAATCCATACTTGTCACTGCTTGGGTGATCAGGAACCAGGGACTATATACCCCAAGGATCTAGGATAAAACAATGTAATAATGATCTTTTCACAAAGTAGTCATAAATTGACATTCTAATGATATTCTACTATGCTCTTAGATCAGTGTCTTCTTTAGTTATCATCAGAGAAACTTCCTTCTGTAACAGATGGGAACACATACAGAGACCAACAGGCAGAAAAAAACAGCAGGAGGCCAAAAGAATGTAAGAAGAAATGGTGGAGGAGGCAAGAAAAAAAGTCTCCCTATATAACATGAGCAAAAATCGTAGGAACTCACAAAAACTGAAGTAGCACTCACAGGTTCTGTGTGGATCTGCACCAGCTCCTCCACATATACATATTAGGGCTTCCTGATTAATGTTTTTATGGGATTCCTAAGTGTGAACACATAGGTTCTTATGTCTTCTCTTAGGCTCTTTTCATTTTTTGGTTTGTTTTGTCCAACTTTGATGTGAGAATTTTTGTTCTATATTATATTTTATTTTGTTATATTTTTAAAAATTAATGAATGAATAAAAACCTATCCACTAGGGAAAAGGCTAACAACAGAACTATAACTTAATACCTGTTGGCAGAAGAAAAATCATTTTTCTACAATTACGTACTATTGGGTATGTCAACCACTCCAGCATAGGCCTCATGATCAGAAATAGTTGACTAATATATAATAGACTCTATAATTTTTGTATGCTTTTATTCTGTTACAGGTTAGTGTTTTGTTTTGTTTTACTTTTGGAGTGTGGTTTTATTATGTTTTCTTGGTTTGGGGAAAGGTTTCTGCATTGGTTTGTGTGGTTTTTGACAAAAATCTTATTGTTGGTTGAGTAGGGAGGGGGAGAGGATTTTGAAGGATTTGGGGGAGGAAAATATATCATCAAAATGTATTTAAAATTGTTTTAAATAATAAAAATTAAGGTGAATAATGATAGAGGAAGACACTCTGTGTCACCTTATGGCCCCCACAGGCATATATATTAGCTTATACTACTCCACCCACACATGTATGTGCACACACACACACACACAGACACTCATGCACCTGCATATACATACACCCCCAAATTGCATTAATGTAAATTTTGGTATCTCTTTCATATTCTTTTCAATTTTTAAAATAACCTACAAAGTTAAATTAGTACTTACCATACATCATGTGCATATGTTTATTCACTATGACATAGGCAACCTACCAGTAGCCACTTCAAAAATAAAAAGCAACTCCTTTCTATAATGGCCATCAGTTGTCCATAGCTCCTCTCTTATGGGGGAGGGGGCTTCAGGATGTCTTCCCCAGTTCATGTTGGAAGTGTTAACTGTGCAGGTCTTGCAACAGCAACCACAACTGCTGTGAGTTCCTGTGTGCAACAGCTGTGTTATACCAGAGGAGACTATTTCATAGCAGTGTTCCCCATCCTCTGGTTCTTACATTTTACTGAGTTCTTTTCCACAATATTCCCTGAGACTTGGGAGACCAGGGTTTGTTATAGATTTCCCCTAATGGAGAATACTATAATTCTCATAATGATATTAGCATCAGTCCTATGGGGTTATTTTATAAAAAGAAATATGGTTATCAAAATGGAAAAACAATGCAAAACTCTTGGCTTCTGCTTCTGGTTCCATGTGCTTTACGGTGTGTTACTAAGACAATGTCTGGATTTGGAACCAGGAGGTTTGATATTGGATCTTTTGGAACTGGAAGTAGACATAGGAATACATGACTGGTTCTCGGAAAAGTCCACAAGTGGTTCTTCCTATGAAGGATAGATCATCTTTATAGAGGGACATTAAAATGAAGACACAGAGTAGAAAACTCAAGATTAAAATAAGAAGGAATATTGCTCACTGGGAATATGAAAAGAAATGCACGAAGTATGGAGGAAGAAATGGAGAAGGCAAATTTCAGAACAGCTATGGTTTTGGAAGTTAGATTTGACTTTGGTGTGAATGTAGAGATATGACCTGACCCTGTTTCCAGCTTTCACCATAGTAGTGTCAGCAACAGTAGACACTCTAGTTAGTGGCTTCATACAAAGTGACATGTGTCCTTGGACTCAATTATCACATTTCACCTTGCTTCTTGGGAATCTCTATGTTACACATTTTGTGATAGAAAATGAATTTTATTTCTTTTTCCTCATTGATGTACTTTTTACACTATTACAGATTACCCACTTGTAAGGTGATTAGTGTCAGGTGGTCAAAAAACACTGGGTAAACAAACCTAAGATATTTCTTCTCATCTTTTTCATTGACTAATACACTGTGATATGAACTATTTTTGCCCCATTAGCATGATATATAGTAAAGTAATAATAATCAGGTGTAGCCCATAAACAGCTTCCCTGTATATTCTGAGGACACTTTGGATCCAAAGATTGACTGGAGACCCTTAGAGACAGCATGGAAAGTCTGTGTGGTTGTGCATGAGATTTGTGGGAGGTCTCCCTGGATTCTGCTGCAATCACAGAAGTTCAGGCTTCAGGTAAGTGTGACAGATGCCACAGAAGATACACAATGAGGTCAGGTTAGTCAGCACAGCTTGGCAAAAGGAACCTGCAAACAGTATGAGAATATATGCAGTAGAGACTAGAGTAGATGTTCCCGTGTATTGCTGGTCCATGGACAATGCCTAGGAGATATTGAGACCTGCTGATGCACATTCTTACCTGTGACTTGAGGAAAGAGCAGGAGGGAGGGCAAACATAGATCACAGCATGAGGGATTCTGACCCTGACCTTATATTGGGGCAGGCCTGCCTTGGATCTCATTGTATCCCCTCCTTATACCAGACCCAGAGCCTTTCATGAAAATGTGTTTCCACCTATAATTGTCTCTGCTCCTCCCTCAGCCTTAGTGCCCATGCTCAGATCACACACACTTAGGAGGATGCAGATTGATTTATGCCCTGGGGACCCCTGCAGGAGGCAGTGCCTGCTGAGCAAGGTGAAGGTCTCCTTAAAGGAATCTCACAGTCTAGAGAAGATGCAGCTAATGATTTCTAATCACTGGGCAATTGGCATCTCTTCTATGCTAAGGTTCCAAATGGTCCTTAGTGATTAGTTTGCTGTAAACAAGGACTGCCTCACAGAGCCCCCAGTTGGATACAAGGCACATTTAGTCCCATTCCTAAGAGAATAACGAGGCTAGTTCATTTCACAGTTCACTTGATCTCTGTTCAAACATCCAAAGTCTTATTCCTAAATGGTGGGTGTAATTCTGCAATTCCTCAGAACCAGAAGTTCTCATCCATATGGGTTCTTTTTGTGGAGAATTATATAAACATGACCAATTACAACTCACCTCCTAACTACCCAGTACTCAGCTCTGAGAACAGCTTCATTATCAGACAGACCCATTGTTAGACTCTGTTTGCACAATGGATTTACCCTATGGGAGGAAGCAGCTTCTCTGAGATTGTAAGGGGCCAGTGACCAATGTGTAGGTACTAATTCATTTGACAGCTCTTAAGAATTCATAGATGGATGAAAGCAACCTCTGATGGCCTCATTATCTGTATGCATGTGTTTTCATTCATTTAACAAATAGCTGTTTAGTGGTCTTACCACATCAACACTATGTTTCTCAGTCTGACTATTATTCATCACCTTTCTGTTTTATCATTCTGAGTTATAAGTATTTGTCTTTTTAAAAATAATTTAGTGAAATGGTCCCCAAGTATCTGCTTTAAACTTATCTAAGTGCTTTGAATAAATAAAAAGAATCAGTTTTAGATTTAGAACAATATATGGTCTGTACAGGTTGCTTAACTGAAATTATATTTGATAAATTAAAAAGAGAGAAAGAAATGAAAATGGCCAAAGATTTGTGTCTAATGCATTGATTACCACTTCACTAGACAACAGAGTTGACTACATCTACATCGTCAATCTCTTTAAAGTTTATGGACAACGAGTCATATTAAATTCCTGCTAGATAATGTACCATGCACAAAGTCCAGCATTGTTTCCAGAAGTCAGCATTGTGTGAGTGTTCACTAAAGGACAGCAACTCAGCTCAGATCAACAGTTGGAGGAACCCCCCGCCCGACACTTGATAGGACTTGTTTTTGCCCTAATCTGTGCTCTACCCTAGAAAATTACCAGCATTTAATTGGGAGGAACAAACTCATATGTGGGACAGCAGTCTGAGAAGAACAATATATCAGAGATGATACTATTCTTCCACACTCTAGAGTAGACTGAAGTGTCCTAGTCCTCTTAGTTGAAACCCACCTCTCAGAGTCAGTGTTGAAGGTATGTGGAGCAATCGGGGCCTTACATTAGAAACCATTTTGGCATTGCTATTTCAGTGGAGAATAAATATAGATAATAACCGCTAGAGTTCTAGAAGTCTTAGAAATCCACATAACCTTAAATATCTTCCTTATTTCACTCAGTTGTTTGGCTCCATTTTGAAGTCTTCATTCTAACATATGTTCATTATCTGTTTGTGTTCCTTGAACACACTTATAATTGCTATTTCAAATTCCTTGCCTGTGTGTTTTCTAAAGAGCTTTATTCAGAGACCATTACTCTGTGAGTAGTAGTTATTGGAAAAGACATGCTGGATTTTTGTATAATTTTTGGAAAGGGGACTCATTTGTAGTTAGATGTTTGATTGTACTTTTTCATATGGATAACTTTCCCACTTTTGTTAAATAATTATTCAGATCTCTATTTGCTGTTACCACAACTTGTCATCTTTTAGAACAGGTGGACAGTGCTTGATTTCAGTCTTGGGGCCATTCATCAGTGATGTGCTATTGTCATAGCAGAAGGGATTCTAGCTCAGCTACAGCAAATTTTAACTTCTGGCCACATGATGAAGCCCTCTGTACAGCTAATAGTTTCTCAGTGTAATTCCTCGTAAGTCAAGGTTTGATTAGCAGGAAGCAAGATGTCAAGGTTAGCAGTAAGACACACAGGCACTCAGCAGAGCCTTCAGTTGAGTTTCACTGAGTGGTAATAAAGGACACATCACTTGGAATGCACCAAGGGCTCAGACACAGTGCTATCTGTAAATTGTGCGAATGGCTTACTCCCAGATCCTTGGAGTTGTGCAAGATGGGGTGATACTACTTGATAGGTTAAAAAAAAAAAAAAAAGGTCCCAGAAAACAGATCCTAAGATAAGGGTCTTGAGATCATGGGAGCTCAGGGTGGTAATGGGGTACTACTTAAGAGGAACATGCAAAGGTCTGAGCACAGATCCTCAGGTGTCAAATGAGTGAGGCTAGGGATCACAGAACATGAAGTAAGGCTTCCTGAGAGACATGCAAATGATCTGCATACAGTTCTAAGGTGATAGTGGTTCTATTTTTGGTGGTTTTGTGACAGGGTCTCACTTTATATACTACGCTGAAGTGTAGCTCACTATGTAGGTAGGCTCATATATGCAGCCACAAATTCATAAATAACCTACTGCTTTGGCATTGTAAGTCCCAATATTCTAGCCATGAGCTACATGAATTTTGAAGCTTATTTTTAAAGCTAATCTAAGAGTCCTGAAAAATTTACTCAACCTCCAGATTGTATGTTAACACATTAAAACAATGCATTGAAGATGTTAAAGGTTTTTTAGATGATTGAATTGAGTCTGTCATTTGGACTTACAAAGGTTCATCACATTTGCACAGATACTATATTTTTTAATGTTTTGTGGATATTGCTCTGTATGGTACCTTGTTAGCCTGGAATGAAAAACACTAAAGTGTCACTCATGATAGACACTTGCTAGTGTTACTTCCATAGTTAAATTTCATACAAAACATAATAAAATGAGTTTTGGAAACAAATTCAGATCAAAATTTGGTTGATCTCAACTGATCAAAATACAAATGTCTTCTCATCCTGTCTGGATTTAGCTAATCTTCCAGTTTTAAATGAAGACAAAGGAATTACCTGAGGACAAGATCACTATCCTACTGGCTTTGAAGAAACAAACTCCCAAGAGTAATTTAGCTGCATAGAAATTTAGTTATTTCAAGAACTACATGAATATAGACAATCCTGAGCTTTACATGAGGCCACAACCTTAATAACTGTTTAGATTCCAGCCTCCTCAGACTCTGCTAGACAGATTCAAACTCCACCAGACAGCTTTTGGTGGAACAATTATATTCACTTTAGGTTATAGAAGTTTATTTCTCTTAGAAATATGAGAATCTCTTTTATTACACTTAATTTCATAAATAGTACTATTGCAATATATCATATCATTTAAAGAAAATGCAGATTTTAGAAAACAGACTTCTCTATTAAAATCATTCATATCATGAGTTAACCAATTAATCAAAATTGGTTCATATGTGACTACAGTACATTTCCAGAGGAAGCCCACTATAAAATTTATACCTAGAGTATTCTTATTAACTTTTCACTTTCCTGTATATGATATCCATACCTGCATAATAAGAAAATAAATGACAACTCCTCATTCTCTGGTATTCTGAGGAATAATATATGTGGTGTGCCTGCACCTCAATCTGGTATATCTCTTTTGTCAGTTGACTTCTATTTGCATTTATTTTTATTATTAGAACTGAATACATATCTAAGAATTAGTAGAAAATTAGTAGCTTCATTTCATCAAAATTCTAAGTCCAAAGTAGGTTGGAGTCAATGGAAGAAACTGTCAAAGATTTTATATGAGCAACCACTGTGTGGGCAAAATATTTCTTGTTTGATAAAATGTTATTATGGATAATAATATGTTGAACTGGTCATGAAAATAAATGGCATATTTGAACAAATAAGAATGTCAACTTTTTTCGTAGTTTTATTTTATATGGTTGCTCTAAAACTGCAATGGTGAGAAAACTGTTAGCTATTGAAATGCACTGCTTCTTCAGATAAATTTACACATAAAGCATGCTTTTTGAGATATGGCTTTACTAAATAGCCTAGGCAATTCTTGAACTCAGTATGTTTTTCAAGCTGGACTTGCCATTCCTTCTGCCTCAGTAATTGTGTCCACTACTTAAAGCATGGCTAAAAATAGAGCACAAAAATCAGATAACTCATGCTACAGCCTTGTCCATCCCTAACACCTTCATGAATGCTCTGGCCACTTCTCTGTTGCGCAGGCTGTAAATAAGGGGGTTCAGCATCGGAGTAAGGATGGTGTAGAAAGCTGATGCCATTTTGTCCTGGTTGTGAGAACGACCAGAAGAGGGCCGCATGTATATGAACATGGCTGCCCCATAGTACATTCCCACTACCATGAGGTGAGAGGAACAAGTGGCAAAAGCTTTGTGGCGACTCTCAGCAGAGCCCATATGAATGACAGCAAAAATCACACGAGTATAGGAAGCAATAATTATTGCTACAGGAAAGATAAGCATAATCACACAGCAGAAAAATATAATCTTTTCAAATATCAGGGTATCACTACATGAAAGACTGAGCAGGGCAGGAACATCACAGAAAAAGTGAGGTATTTCTCTGACACCACAATATGAAAAAGACATTGCAACCGCAACCTCTATTATACCATCAAGGGAGCCAAGAATCCAAGAAGAGGCAGTCATGAGTACACAGATTTTCTGACTCATGAGAATAGGGTACCTTAATGGGTGGCAAATAGCCACGTAACGGTCATAGGCCATTGAGGCCAACAGAAAACATTCAGCTCCAAGTAGAGATACATAGAAGAATATCTGGCTTCCACAACCAGCTATAGAGATGGACTTGTTCCCAGAGAGGAAGTTGAAGGCCATCTGGGGCACTGTGGTACAGATGAGCATTAGATCCATGAGAGAAAGTTGGCTGAGAAGAATGTACATGGGGGTGTGGAGTCGGGCATCCAGGTAGATGAGAATCACCATGATAGAATTCCCCAGGAGGGCCATGAAGAAGATACCCAGGATGAGAGAAAACAAAAAAGTATGAAGAGGGCTGTGATCAAAAAATCCTAGCAGGATGAAATTAGAGTTGATGGTCCTATTGTTCCATTGCATCATGAGAATGTTCACTGTGGAGAACGAAAGAATAATAAAGGTTTGTATTGTGTCATAGAAATGTTTCCTTTCAAGCCAGTTTCACACAATGTTATGTAAACATAAGAAAATTCCTTCTTTGAGCATCAACTATTTTATTTGGTGTTAGAGGAGATTAAATACTGTTTTTGAGCACTCTCTCTCTCTCCCTCCCTCTTTCCTTTCTCTTCCCCCTCCACAGTTTTATTCTGTAGTCACATCTGACTTTGAACTCATGATTCTCTTGCCTCAACCTCTAAAGTGTTGGGATTACAAATGTGCATGCACCACCACACCTGGCTTGATATGACTTTTAAATTCAAATTACATAGCAAATAGTAATAAAATATTCCATAACGACATATATCAAAAGTTAGGCAATCAACTATGATGAAGAATTGAATAGAGATGTGTAGTGTCAATCATACTTTTCACAATAACTAACATTATGAAAACATTTCTGAGTCCAGGGAATTCCATGACCTGTCTATTACATTTCACATGGAGGTTATTTGTCACATTCTGACTAGAAAATTCTATATAGGAAAATAAAGAAATTAATTCAGTTGAAATTACTAAATTCAATTATTTTACTAATTTACTAAAATGAACCCTTATTAGTCCAATATCAGATACAAAGATATATTAATACTCCAACTTTAGAAGAGTATTAATTGACATGTGTTGCTAATAATATAAGGTTACCATGGAAGTAGGTCCAAGCCATTTTTTAATCATTTTATAATTTTTAAAAAGTGTCCTTATACTCTCCATATTGGAGGAGTGGGATGGGTGGGTGGGAGAGAAAGGAGAGGGTGGGAGGGTGGAACCGGGAGGGATGGAATGAGGGCACTGTGATGGAGATGTAACTTGAAGCAATAAATAAACAAAAAATAAATTTTAAAAAAGTGTCCTTATAAATGAAGACCCTAAAGTTAACAATTTCACTGAATGACCAGGCTACAATGGATCATAACTGAATACTAAGGACAAGGAATAGTGTTTAGTTAAAAAAAGAACAAAATCTTAGTATAAATGTTAGAGCTATTCATTTAAAATATAATACACTATTGCTTTATAAATGTTGTAAGAATTTAGTCAATAGTTTATTAGTATCCTAAATTCTTATGTGAGACACATCATTAGCTTAACAGTTCCTCCATCTTTTTTAAAAGATTGATTTTTATTTTTAATTATGTACATATATGCATGTGGGTATATGTAATATGTGGAGGAGTGTCAAAGGAATCAAGAAGACAGTGACAAGTCCCCTGAAGCTGGAGTTACAAGAAGTTGTGAGCTGCCCATCTTGGGTGCTGGGAACTATACCTGAGTTTCTAGAAAAGCAGTATCCACTTTTAACCACTAAGCCATCTTTCCAGTCTGTCCTCCATATTTTGAATAATTATGGAATAAATAACTATTATAAAATTATTCTGAGTATGGTAAATTTGTGATGTGTTGGAAGGAGGCAAGCAAAGGCATAATGCTGAGTAAAGACATTTCAAATAAATAGAATACTGAAATATAATGGATAACAGAAAAAAATGTTGGAGCTAGGGAGAACTGAAAACTGGGAACATGCAAAAAGACAAGGGAAATGAGGAAAAGAGGGCAATTGAGTTAAGAAACCATAGTGAAATTTGGTTAAGATAACTAAATGTAAGCATCTACTCTCAATGTGCTGTGTTATGTAAAATCATCCAAATATGTAAAATACATCCAAATCAATGTAGAAACAGTGAACTACTTTATAGTTATAAACATGAAAGACTTTCATTGCCAAAACTTCAAAATTACTCACCAAATATGTGCCTACAGAGAGAAACTTCAAAACATGCCTCACAGAAAGGATTGCTCATGCCTTCTAAGAGGCCCCATGAGTACTTCTAGGGGAAATGTTCCCATCTGAAACACCTGAGATAATGGATAAAATTAATCTGTTTTTAAATCTAACCAATATATTTTCTCATGTTTTTACAAAGTCCCAGTATTACACCAGTCCTTAAAAAAGGCAATGTTTCCAATTGTTCATACTTTCTGCAGTTTAGACTTTCACCTGTCACTAACTGTGAAGCATTGCAGAATTTTTTTGCAAGAATTTAATTAAATCATCTTGAGCTCTGTTTTCCATCAGAACCCTGTGAAAATCTACTTGTAGATCTGTGATGCAAAAACAAAAAAAATGTCTACTTAGTCATTTTCCTCCTTTATTTTCAGTGAAGTGCCATTATTTTTTGAAGTTTTTTGCTTCTGTAATTAGTATCTCCTTCCAGTTACAATTCATACATTTACAAGCACACATATACATAAATTCACAAACACACCCAACCAAACACACATGCATAATCTCTACACATATTTCTGTATCATTCTTTATTGTGAAGATAGTAAGCTCTTAAGTACAGTGAGCTCAGAGAAAATATGTGGCAATGGTCTTTGTTCTTAAAAAATACCAGTAAGAAACCTTGATTTGAAAGAAAGAAAGAAAGAAAACTTAATTTCAGATAAAAAGGAGTTATATGCTTACTCTACCATCAACTTTAGTGTCAAAAAAACAAACTACCTTGGCTTGTACCTAAATGTCCCTGAGAATTTCTTTTCATTTTGATGTAGGAAGCACAGAGTTTCTTGCACTCACATATAGGCACTAGGGGAGCCAAGGATGTTCAAAACACTGGGTTGTCTCTTCAAGGGGAGAAATGCATATCCTATTTTCTGCTCAGAAGGCTGGGAGCAGACATGCTTAATAGCAAGGTGACCTTGGCACTATTTGTGTGATCAGAGACCACACCCGATCCTCACTCAGAACCTTATCTTGTCTTCTTAGTTGTTCTATAGAACCTGCCTTTACACAAGATGTCCATGTACTTTACAAAGAGTTTCAATGTAATCATATCTTCAACTCTGTTGTGTACATGGTCTTAATTATCGCCAGAAATTTTTCACCAAATTGTGTTGTGCTTAAATATGCCTAAAATAAACTACTTAAGGTCAGACCAACTCTGGCTAGGAGGCATGTTGCACCAAAGTGGCTTCTTGCCTCTCACATATCATCATTCAGCAGGCTGTGGTGTTCATAGAGCCCCTCCAGTTTTATATACCCATTACAGGTTTTTCTTCAAGATCAAATAAGTTTCTTTTAAAAATTCACTCAGCAAAGTGCATGAATCACCTTTAATCTTGCCATACAAAATTCTAGTAAGTTTGTAATAAGCTTAATTTTACCAGCTAATTTTTTATAATATTCTGTTGTTCTTAATAGATTTTTTTTCTTGATTGATAACCTGCATAGTTCTTTCTTATGTGATTTTATTCAAAGAAGGTCATTTTATGCATTGTAGAAATCTGTAAGTCCCCAGCAGAACTGAAAGAAAATAAATTCATCAGATCCACTGGAAGGCCTTACAATGACTCAAATCACATTTCATATACCTATAAGAAAAATATTCATTTAGCACCATCATAATTATTTGTTAATCTTAAAACTTAAAGAAATATAAGAAACATTGTTCTACTTCTACAAAGAATATAAAGGAATGAGTGGCATATTAGCATAATGAGTATCTCAATATTTGAAGGAGATAACATTTAACATTGCATAATATCTATTGCATAACTCTTAAGTATTGGTCTGTTTATCATAGCAGGATTCTCTAATATCTATTGGAACATACTCCTCCCCCAGTCTTACCTTTCATTTGTTCTCAACAAATGATGCTGTTCACAAGGTAACTGACAACATTTAAACTTCCAGAGCAAAATCCTTACAACACGTTTTGCCAGGTCATCTGTGATATATTTTTAAAGTTTCTCCAGGGAATCCAGTCTCTTGACTTCAATTATAACACAAAATTCTACCAGCCAATTGTCTTCCAAGAGCTTCAAATAAATTAGGTTTAAACTTGAAAAAAAATGAGAAAGTTACTTCGTTTTATTGTTTTATTCATATACTTATTTTGTTTCCTCTGTTTGTCCTTTACATATTAAAGACTCTATTCTGACTATTCTTATCTTATATATCATATTTTCAAACTCTCTATTAAGTCCACAAGAATAAATAAAAAGCTGCAATTTAACTTCTCATTTTACTTAGGTAAAATCCTTGAGTGTTTTGTCTTATTCACCTGGTAAATAGAACTTTGTTAAAGTTCATCAATCACTTTCAAAATGTTAAATCAAGTAGAGTCACAGTCAGAAGACTGACTTTCGATATATTAGCAGGCTTTAATATTTCTATGTGATGACTAAATTTTTTATACTCTATATAATATCATTTGCTTCTGGTTTTGTCTGTTTAGTTTTGAAATTTCTCCAGTGTCTTTCCTCCGTCCATCCTTTCTTTTATGTATTTGCATGTAAATGTGTATTCTTAAATATAACCTGTTGGGTCTATGTAATGTTACTTAAATGTCTGTTCTCAAGCTTTACTGTTCAGCACTGGGCAATCAATTGGTGTGATCTTTCCTGGAGAGCTACTTCTCACAGATTTATTCAGTTCCCTGTAGTTCTTTTTGTAGTATTGAGGCCTTATAGATTTTTCCCATCCAGTTTGGTGTGTTTGTTGATGTCATCCTCGTTCAGTGCACATTTTTGTTTCCTTTTTTACGTTCCATTTCTTCTTCCTTAAACCCTATGTTTGCATAGAAGGCCGTCTGAGTTTTGAAATCTGAATAATATCTCAACAGTTTCTTTGTGTATTCTTTTTGGTATATGCCTATATTTAGCTTCCAAGTATCTTACTGAAATGTTCTGCCTCTTTTTTATTTTGGATATTGGCCTGCAATTTTCTTTTTGTTGTCTTTACTATTTTTGCTATTAAAGTAATACGGGCGTTACTGAAAGTTTTTAAATACTGTTTCTGTTAATATTGGGTTTGCTTTTGCTTGTTTTGAATAATGTAAGACATACTGGTTATAGTTCTTTGAAAATCTGATGATAGAATTCTGACCTGAATCAATTACCTGTGCCTTTTATAGTAAGAAAGATTTTTTATTATTACTTCAGGGTTTTGTTTTGGTTTAGTTTGGTTTTGGTTTTGGGGTTTTGTTTTGTTTTGTTTGTGTTTTTTACAGTCTGTTTTAATCATTGCTACTTCTTCATTTAACTTTGGTGATTTGGATGAATCTAAAAATTTGTCCGTTTTTCTTAATGTTTTTAACTTAATGAAGCAAATAGTTTTGGAGAAGCCACTTAAATATTATAATTTAATGTATCCTAAATGATTTGGTGTATTTTTATTTTCATTTAATTTCAGGATTTTTTCTTATTTCCTTCTTTGATTTCTTCTTTGACCAGTTTATTATTCAGTAGCATGCTTTTAATATCTTAGTTTCTGTAATTATTAGCAATTCTTTTGCCATTGCTTTTAAGTTTTGTCGCAATGTGGTTGGATAGAATACACAGAGTTATTTCAAAATTTCTGTATTTGTTGATACTTGCATTGTGCCCTGTATACAGTCTACTTTATAGAAACTTCCATGACTGGCTGAGTAGAATGTATATTCTTTGGTGTTTTAGTATACTCTCTTTCAGCTATATCTTATATCATTTGATATATGATGTCATTTTATTCCAGTGTTTCTCTTGTTTTATTGTTGGTGGTTCTGTCTAGATGACCTGTTTATAGGGAAAAAGATCGTACATTGAAATCACATTATTGAATTGGTGATAATCTATGTTTGAGTCCAGTAATATGCTTTTTTATGTATCTCTATGTGCCAGAAGTGGGTGATATATATTTAGGATTATAATGTATTCCTGGTCAATTGTTCCCTTGATTTTTATCTCTCCATATTAATTTTTCTTTGAACTCTATTATTCAGATAGTAGAATAGCAATACCTGCTTGTTTTCTGGTCTCATTTGCTTGAAATATTTTCCCCATTCTTTCATTCTGAGGTTATGCTTATTTTTGAAGGTAAAATGAGTTTCCTGTAGACAATAGAAAGAGAGAGTTTTATTCTTAATCCATCAACTCATCTGGGTCATTTGATTGGAGATTTTAAGCCATAATTATTTAAAGTTATTAGGGCCTCTTTGAAGCTGTCCTGGATACAGATCTAGGGGAAACTCTGGTCTTGGAAGGATACTGGAACAGATATGAATATTAGGGCGCAGAAGATAAAGTTAAGTAGGCTAGGGAGAAAATATTTTTTTTGTTGATAGCCTTTGTAGTTAGGGAGGAGAGTCCAAGAACCAGGGAATGAGGAAGTGTTGTGGAAGACCTAACATCATTGCTTCTGATAGGCTGATTTCAATGCTGAGGTCTGGTTACCATCCCTTCTGAGGCATTCTCTTGATTTGTTAATAAAAGTTGCTTATGGCCAATTAGCTGGGCAGTGGCTTTCTACTTGTGGCAGGACCAGCTTGCCCTCAACAGAGTTCCTCTGTGCAGCTGCTTCAGAAAAACCATTCTCTTGCCTTTGTGGCGGCCAGTGAGGATGATCAGGATGGTCCCAGGAGTGATGCTGACCCGTAGCTTTCTCATGTGCTGACTGAAGGGCTTTTTGCCATGGCTTAGCAGCTCCTGAGGCACATCTTCGGTAGGATAATACCTACGCAGTTTTTGAAGCTTCACCACCCTGATACCACCATTCTTGTAACCACCAACTGGTTTTGTGACAGTAGCAAGGACCTTCTCCTTTTTCTTTTTTCAGCCTTGGACTTTGCCGCTGAGTGTTTCCTTTTGTACAAGGCCTTTCTGGAATACATAGCAGATCAGGAGTACCTGCCAATTCCTCTAACCAGAACAGGGTTTTGGCTGCAATGGGGCTTCCCCTTAAGCTTTTTAACCTTAGGGGCACTCTTTCCCATCTTCAAGAAAAGGCAGAGAAGAAGCCTGCCGCCAAGAAGGCTGTTGGTGATGCTGCTGCCGCGGCAGGCGCCCAGCCGCTAATGCAGCCAAAAAGGGGGGGGTGCCCCTAAGGTTAAAAGCTGTTTTTTGTTTGTCTTTATGTTTATTACAGAAGCAGAAAAGGCAAACTAGGAAAATTACCAAGCTCCTTTTATGAAATTAATATTACTGTATTGACAAAACTATTTTAAAACACACTAAGAGAAACAGAGACCGAGATGAACTGTAAACCAAGATCCCTGATTAACATAGACAAAAAAATTCTCAAAAAAATTCTTGCAAACCAAATACAGGCAGACAACAGAAAAATCATTTAACATGGACTTAAAGACAAAACTCACATAATTGTCTGAATAGATGCAGAAAAGGCATTTGACAAAAGTCTAGTATCCATTCAGGGAAGTGGGTGCTGCATATGTAAAACACACTGAATAGAATTCTCAAAGACCTAATAAAAATGAGAAAAAATAAAATGTTCCATAGAAAGCATGATTAGAAGGAACATACTTCAGGGACTCGGCAAGGTAAGCTTGGACACATTCTAATGGACCAGAAGACCAACTGGATCACCACAGAGATATTCCTGCTGAATAACAGTTTGAGAGGTGCAAGTCTATCTGGGCTTGCCCTGAAAAAACAGGGACAAAAAAAAAACCCTCTGTATTGGACATATAGACACTGGAAGAAAAGAGACACCAGACATGGGAGACAGCACTTCCTGTCTCAGTGGAAGAACAGGCAAATCATATCTCTTCAGGATGCCAGTTGGGGGCTTTGACCTCCAAACAGAGGCCCTCAATTTCCTGAGTCCTCAGCTTCTATGCAGGCTTTCTGGCAGAGGGCAATTCTTCCTGGGATTTGCAAGATGGCAGCATCTGGCTGACCAATAACTGAGGGATCCAACTAGCAGGAGCTGAGCTTGCCCGAGCCCATGTGTGCTGTGGACAGAATATAGACTACATATTGGAACTCCCTGCCATGGCTCTTGCCTGGCCCTTTGGCTGAGCACTCCACTGGGCACTCATGGTATAGCATCTATGTCTTAGCCCAGAGCAGTGAAGCAATTCTGGACCATTATGTGTAACCCGAGCAACTGGGCTGCACAGGTTCACAGAGGCACAGTCTGAGAGGCACAGGTTGATCCTGAGACTCACCTGAGAGTAGCTTAGGAGGACCATAACCACAGTCTCTACACCCTAGCTACAAGGAAATTGTTAGAAGCCGCCGGCAGGCTGCTCTGACACACAGAGCTTCTGGCAGGAAAAAGGCTGTTAAGCTTCCCGTGAGTCCAAGTGCTGTAGACGTCTTGTGAACTTTGTATTGGAATGCCCTGCCTGTGCCCTCTTTGGTCCCTGTGCCCACTCTAGATCTCGGTACAGAACAGTAAAGCAGCTCTGGACCATTGTGTGCTGCTCCAGTGAGTGGGTGGCACTGAACCACAGAGCTTCTGACTGAGAGGAACAGGTTGAAATTGAGACCCCCCTGAGAGAAGCCTGGGAGGATCATGACCACAGTCCTGAACACAGTTCTGACACCTAGCTACAGGGAATGTGCCAGAAACCCAGCCAGTTCAGGCAGGCTAGACTGGAGCACAGTGATTCTGGCCAGGAACAGGCAGCTGAGCCTCCCTGAATCCAAGCACTGTGGACAGGGTGTGAACTCCACATCATAACTCCCTGCTGTCACCTGCCTTGTCCCTCCCCTGAACACTCAGGCTACAAAACAAAGAGTTCTGTCCCTGGATCAGTGAAACAACCCTGGACCATTGCTCACTCCCTGGGTGACATGGGCTGTACCAGATCACAGTGCATCTGGCTGTAAGGCACTCATTGAACTTGAGAACCCCATGAGAGCAGCTTGGGAGGTCCACAATCACAAACCTGATGCATAAGCTACAGGGGAATTGCAACCTAGCCTACAGTCTGTGGCCTGTCAACTCCCACCAACATCAGTAAGAAGACCACCTGGATCTCAGGAACCTGAAGGAGGTAATAACACATCCCATCCCAACCCCTGATATGAATACCAAGTTGAGACACAACAGGAAGGAATGAGCTCTGGGAGGCCCACTGAGAACCAACCATCAACACAAGGCCCATTCAGCCTGTGAAGAGCTACAGATCACTAAGGTTATACCACCTCTATAGTAAATCACCTTCCTTGGCACCAAGTCTAGAAGGCACCAGGAACAAATGACTAAGAACAACATGGCTAAAGGCCAGCAAAAGAACAAAACTGATGAAAGTCAGGGAAATATGACTCCCACAAAATTGATCTAAGCTGGTACAGAAATACCAGACTGTTCCACCACAGCTGAAACACATGAAAATTATGACAAATCTATACTTAGGACAATAGTAGAGGACTTACAAGAAGAAAACAAATCACTGAAAGAATTAAAAGAAATCACAATTTCAGGAATGAAAGCAATGGAGAATTCCATTAGAGGCCTCCAAGCTAACTCAGTCAGAAAAGAGTGTGAAAGAGACAAGGCTATGAAATATTTGCAGGAAAAGACAACCAAGTTGGAGCAGAAAATGTATAAAACAGTTCAAGACTTGAAATTAGAAATGAAAGCAATAAAGAAAACACAAGCAGAGACAATTCTGGAGGTGCAAAACCAAGGAAAGAGAATGGGAACTAAAGACATGAGTACCACAAATAAGATATGAGAGATAGAAGACAGAATCTCAGGTGTGGAAGACTCCATTGAAAAAATCAGTACAAAAACTAAAGAATATGAGAAATCTAAAAAATTCCTCACCCACAACATCCAACAAGTCAAGGACACAATGAAAAGATGGAACCTAAGAATTATGGGTATAGAGGAAAAAGAACACTCCCAACTCCAGGGTCCAAGAAACATCTTCAACAAAATTATAGAAGAAAATTTCCCAAACCTAAAGAAAGAGATGCTGATAAAATTCCAACAGGCATCCAGAACATGAAACAGATTGGACCAGAAAAGAAACTCCTCTCTCCACATAATAATTGAAACTCCAAATGTACAGAACACAGAAAAAATATTAAAAGAAGCAGAGAAAAGGGTCAAGCAACAAATAATGGTAGATATATCAGAATTACATCTGACTTCTCAGAAACTGTAAAAGTCAGAAGGGCCCGGACAGACATCCTACAAGCCCTAAGAGAACAAAGATGCCAGCCAAGACTACTATACCCGGCAAAACTTTCAATCACCATACTTGGAGAAAACAAGATATTTCATGACAAAACCAAATTTAAACAATGTCTATCTACAAATCCAGCTCTACAGAAGATCCTAGATGGAAAATTTCAACACAGAGAAGATAACTACACCCAAGGAAACACAGGAAACAAAAACTCCACCACAGCTAAACCAAAAGAATCACACATACAACCACCACCTACATAAAAATAACAGGAAATAATAACTTATGGTCATTAATATCGCTCAACATAAATGGACTCAACTCCCAAATAAAAAGACATGGGCTTACAGAATGGTCCATAAACAATACCCATCATTTTGCTGCATACAAGAAATGAATCTCATTAAGAAAGATAGACTCTACCTCAGAGTATAGGGCTGGGAAAAGGTTTTCCAAGCTAACAGACCCAGGAAGCAAACTGGAAAAGCCATCGTAATATCAAATAAAATAGACTTTCAACTGAAATTAATCAAAAAATATGACTACATATTAGTCAAAGGAAAAATTCATCAAGATGACATCTCAATACTGAATATCTATGCCCCAAATACAAGGGCACCCATATTTATAAAATAAACTCTTCTAAAACTTAAACCACATATCAATCCCCACACATTAATAGTGGGAGACATCAACACTCCACTTATATCAATGGACAGGTCATCAAGACAGAAACCAGAGAAATAATAATGAGACTAATAGAGGTCATGAACAAAAATGACCTAATAGATATTTACAGAATGTTTCATTCAAACACAAAAGAATATATCCTTTTCAGCACCACATGGAACCTTCTCCAAAACTGATCATAGAGTTGGACCAAAACAAGCCTCAAAAGATGCAAGAAAATATAAATAACCCCTTGTATCTTATCAGACCACCATGGATTAACGCTGGACTTCAACAAGAACAGAAATAACAAAAAGGCTACACGTTCATGGAAACTAAACAATTTTCTACTCAATGACTACTGGGTCAGGGAAGAAATAATAAAGGATTTATTTAGATTCCTAAAATCTAATGAAAATGAAGACACAACATACCCAAGCCTACAGGACACAATAAAAGCAGTGCTACAAGGAAAGTTCATAACACTAAGTACCTTCAAAAAGAAAATTGCTACAGTTCATATTAGCAACTAAACAGCAGAACTGGAAGCACAAGAAAAAAAAAAAAAGCAAATACTGCCAAAGAGGAGCATACAGCAAGAAATCATCAAATTCATGGCTGAAATCAACAGCTTAGAAAGAAAAAGAAAAACACAAAGAATAAACAAAACCAAGTGTTGGTTCTTTTAGAAAATCAGCAAAATAGATAAACTCTCAGCCAAACTAACTAAAAGGCAGATAGAAAATACCCAAATCAACAAAATCAGAAATGAAAAGGAAGAAATAGCAAGAGACATCGAGGAAATCCAAAGAATCTTTAGGTCTTAGTTCAAAAACCTGTACTCCACAAAAGTTGAAAACCTAAATTAAATGGACAATTTTCTTGATAAATTCCACCTACCAATGTTAAATCAATATTGGGTTAAAAAAAAATTAAACAGTCCTATAACCCCAAAGGAAATAGAAGCAGTCATTAAAAGTCTCACAACCAAAAAAAAAAAAAAAAAAAAAAAAGCCTAGGGCCAGATGGTTTCAACACAGAATTCTACCAGACCTTCAAAAAAGAGCTAATACCAATACTCCTCAAACTCTTCCACAAAATAGAAACAGACAAGCTCGTTCTATGAGGCCACAGTCACCCTGATATCTAAACCGCACAACCAGCCAACAAAGAAAAAGAATTTCAGACCAATTTCGCTCTTGAACATAGATATGAAAACACTCAATAAAATACTTGCAAACTGAATCCAAGAACACATCGAAAGTATCACACAACATGATCAAGTAGGCTTTATCCCAGAAATGCGGGAGTGGTTCAACACAGGAAAATCCATCAATGTAATCCACCATATAAGGAAGCTGAAAGAAAAAAAAACACACACATGATCATCTTGCTAGATTCTGAAAAAGCATTTGAAAAAACTCAACGCGCCCTGCATGCTAGAAGTCCTGGAGAGAGCTGGCATACAAGGACCATACTTAGAAATAATAAAGGCGATATAAAGCAAGCCAGAAGCCAACATCAAATTAAATGGAGAGAAACTTAAAGCATTTCCCCTAAAAGCAGAGATAAGGCAAGGATGCCCACTCTCCCCATGTCTATTCAACATAATACTTGAAGTTTTAGCTAGATCAATAAGACAACTATAGGAGATCAAGGAGGATACAAATTGAAAGGAAGAATCAAAGTATCCCTATTTGCAGATTATATGATAGTATACATAAGTGACACCAAAAATTCCACCAGAGAACTACTACAACTGATAAATATCTTCAAAAGGTGGCTGCATAGAAAATTAACTCAAAAAAAAAAAACTTGGTAGTCCTTCTTTATGCAAAAGATAAATGGGACAAGACAGAAATCAGAGAAACAACACACTTCTCAATAGCTACAAACAATATAAAATACCTGGGGGTAACTCTAACTAAGCAAGTAAAAGATCTGTATGACAAGAACTTCAAGGCCTTGAAGAAAGAAATTGAAGATATCAGAAGATGGAAAGTTCTCTCATGTTCATGGATAGGTAGGATCAACATAATAAAAATGGCCATCCTACCAAACCAATATACATATTCAATGCAATTCCAATCAAAATACCACAATTTTTTATAGACCTTGAAAAAACAATTCTCAACTTCATATGAAATTTTAACCCAGACTCAAAAGGATGCACATGGCATCTATTCACTTATAGTCAGATTTTAGCTATATAGTACAGGATATCTATACTACAACCAATGTACGAAAGGGAACATGGACATAGACTGTTCGTTTGTTTGTTTGTTTTCGCTCCCTGTCACTGAGACGCTTTTCCCTGGTGGTACTGCCTTGTAGGCTTCCAGTGTATGAGGAGGTTCTTGGCCCTCATATGACTGCTGAACTGGGGCAGGGAAATGTTATGTAGGGACACTCCACTCCAGAGGAGTGGGATGGAAGGGTTAGGGGGTAGAGGGTGGAAGGGCAGGACTGGGAAGGGTGGGAAGAGGACACTATGATGGAGATGTAATCTGAAGCAAGAAATAAATTTTTAAAAATCAAAAAAAAAAAAGCTAAATCAATCCTGTACAATAAAAAACATCTGGAGGTATCACCATCTCAGATTTCAAGCTGTACTACAGAGAAATAGTAATTAAAATAGCATGGTAGTGATATAGAAACAGATCAATTGATCAGTGGAATGGAATTGAAGACCCAGAAATAAACCCACATACCTATGTTCACTTAATTTTTGACAAAGAATCCAAAACCATATAATGAAAAAAGGAAATCATGTTCAACAAATGCTGCTGTTCTAAGTGGATGTCAACATGTCTATTTGCAAAAGAATGCAAATAGACCTATATTTATCACCTTGCACAAAACTTAAGTGGATCAAAGACCGTAGCATAAAGTCTGACATACTAAATCTAATAGAAGAGAAAGTGGGGAAAAGCCTCGAACTCATCTGCACAGGTGACAACTTCCTGAACAGAATGCCAATAGCTCATGCTCTAAGACCAACAATCAATAAATGGGACCTCATGAAACTGAAAAGCTTCTGTAAGGCAAAGGACACTGACATTAGAACAAAAGAGCAACCTACAAATTGGGAAAAGATCTTTACCAACCCCACATCTGACAGTGGGCTAATATCCAAAATTTATAAAGAACTCAATAAATTAAACACCAAGAAACCAAATAATCCAATCAAAAAAAATGGGGAACAGGGATAAACTGAGAATTCACAAAAGAGGAATCTCCAATGACCGAGAGACACTTGAAGAAATTTTCAACTTCCTTAATCATCAGAGAAATGAAACTCAAGATGACTCTGAGATTCCATCTCACACCTGTTAGAATGGCTAAGTTTAAAAAATTCAAATGACAGCACATGCTGGTGAGGTGTGGAGAAATGAAAACACCCCTCTATTGCTGGGGGGAATGCAAACTTGTACAACCTCTGTGGAAAACAGTCTGATGGTATCTTAGAATACTTAGAATAGCTCTACCTCAAGACCCAGCCATACCACTCCTGGGTGTATATATATCCAAATGATTGCTCACCAAACCACAAGGACATCTCCTCAGTTATGTTCATAGCAGCTTTATTTATAATATCCAGAAACTGGAAATAATCCAAATGTTCCTCAACTGACGAATGGATTATTAAAAAGCTGTGGTACATATACACAATGGAATACTACTCAGCCATCAGAAACAAGTAAATCATGCAATTTGCTGCCACATGGATGGAACTAGAAAAGCTCAATCTGAGTGAGCTAACCTAGACCCAGAAAGATGCACATGGCATCTATTCACTTATAAGAGCATTTTAGCCATATAATATAGGATAACTATCCTTCAACCAACAGACTGAAAGGAACAGGAACATAGACTTTGTTATTTGTTAATGGGACACTTTTCCCTTGTAGAGCTGCCATGTAGGCCCCCAGTGCAAGAGGATGCTCTTAGCCCTCATATTGCTGCTGAATTGAATGGGGCTGATGTGTAGGGCACCACACACTGGAGGATGGTGAGAGAAGAAGGAGAGAGTGGAAGGTTGGGAGAGTGGGACCGGGAGGGGTGGAGGCAGGGGACTGTGATGGAGATGTAAATTGAAGTAATAAATAATCATTAAAAAAAGAAAAAGAAGAAGAAACGTGCTTCAATGTAAGAAAAGTTATATATGAAGATTCCATAGCCAGTGTTATCCTTAAAGGATTAAATTCCCACATGTGCTAGATGTACCACTCCCTGTTATACAGCAAAAGGATTCTATTTCCTACAGAGAGACATTTACTCATCTTTGTTCATTTTTACTCTTTTCACAATAAACAGAGATCTCAAACAACTGAGATATTCAACTGCTGAATGTATAATAAGATTGTGTTACACACACACAGTATATTTTTGTATAGCTGTAAAGAAAATGCAATTATCAAATGGATGAAACTGAAAAAATGTTACAGGCACAAGAAAACAAATGACACATGGTTTCTCTCATTTGTGAATCCTAGCCTAAAATCTGTAAATTTATGTGTTATGGCTGATATACCCATAGAAGTCAGAAAACTAGAAAAACCTGTTTTGGAGATAGATGCCTTAAGGGATCTGAGATAGTACAATGTAGGTAATATGAAAGTGGAGAGGTATAATATTGTGGCTACAAAAGTTTAAGTGGGGAGTGTAACAGAAAATTTTTATTTATCATGCATATTTATTAATATTTAACAGTTACCTAACAATTGCCTATAAAATTCCTAGATCCTAAACCCAAACCCTAACTCTAAAATCTATAACCTAAAACTTCTTAATACCTATAATACAAACATTTAACATTAGCCTAGGGTTTCTCAAAAGGATATCTTCCTCTGGGCAAGGGTCCTTATGGATGGCTGGTCTTCATACAATTTCTCATTCTTAAAGTCTCTGAATTTCATTCATCAGATTCTAAGACAGTTTATCAAGCAGGAATCATCTTTGTGGTTTTAAGACCAATTATTTAACATATGAAAAGTCTCCCAGGTGGCTCACTTATTCAGATGCTTATGGCCTGCAAAGTTGCTATTTTAGTGTTCAGTCCATCTGAAGTCCCTGGCTCTGAGGAAAGAAAATTCCTCGCCTAGGTGCTCCAGAATCTCAGGGAGAATCCATCTCCTCTCCAAACCGGAAACGGGTCAATATATGATGGTGAAGCTTTCCGATGAGGTTGATGTGAGTTCTCTGCCAGATGAGGAGGAGGTGAAACAGAAACAGGAGCCAACCTCTCTCTATGTGAATCTTGACTTAAATACCTTCACTCTGTTCAAGTTATGCCCCTGGGCTTTGTCTCTTCAAAAGCTTTTTGCAGAGGGGCATGAATTCACAGGCAGTTCTCTGGGGACAGGTGCCCCAGGACATGTCCCCTCCCCCAATCCCAGGATCAAAGAGGTCCTCTGTCCTGGGAGAGTTCCCAAGGACATGTCACTTCAGAAGTAAGTCTTTTATCTTAAAGTCCAGGCTTTTGCTATCCCAAGTGTCCTATGCTATTAAATGCTAACACTAATTCTACCATAGGAGAGGAAATGAGTAATAGAGGAAACCATAGTGCAAGAAAAGAATATTAAAATTAAAAACTGAAGGAGCCATACAGAAAACTACTATCTTGTAATAGATCTTTAAAAAGTAATGTATATTACAAAGTAAAAAACTTATAATACATAGTAGATATTGTAAATTAGAACATGTTTTGAAAAATAGACACTGTAATAAAATTGAAAAAATAATAAGTAAACCTCTAAACTCAAATTTTAGTTACAACTCATATATTTTGGCTTCCTGAAAACAAAGATTTCTCTGTGAATCTTTGCTTATAAATAGTCTACACTGCAAAAATAGAATCATTCCCTATATGAACACATTGATTCAGTACACGGAAAACACTGGTAATAGGGGACTGAATAAACCAACAAAGAAGTGAGAAGAGTTTCTCATAGGAGATTTTATATATATCACATAATATGTTTACATATATATACTATATATTTAATATATATAGTATATATTGATTATATTTTTGTGTCCAGTGAAAATGCTGCAGGTCTGTGTCCAGTATCAGGCTGGAAGTGCATGTTCCTTTGCCAGAAGGTCTGGGCTATGTCTGTCTGGGAAGCAAAGGGTGGAAATGTGGTCCCAGACCAGGAGATTCATACTTTCCAAGTGTCTGGGGAGGCAGGAGGCAACAGGCAGTTGCCACAAATGACAAGTGCAGGGAACTGGCCAGTGCACAGTAGAAACTGAAGTTTAGCTAGCCAGCTGTGGTGCTCAGAAACAAGCCCTGGCTGCCAACAGTAAGAATCCTACTTAGGCCAAGGCAGACAGGCAGGAGCCTAAGCCCCATGTAAGCCTGGTCAGCCAAACAACAGAAACAGGTTCTTCAGGGAAGGAAGAACTCTTCCTTTCCAAGCCCAAAATAAACAGTCTAGTCTCAGGCAGTCATGGCGGAGGCATAGAGAAAGAGTTTATTTTGTGAATCAGGGACATTATAAACCTTTGGGTAGAGGGAGGGGATTTTGGATGTGAATGTGTTTGATTCACTGGGTGTGGTCATATCAGAAGAAAGGAAATGTAGTACCTAATTATCGGATAGGCAGTGGGGGAGTGAGGAAAGAACTCCAGGTAGGGCTAGAAGCATAGATAAACATCTTTGATTGAAAGATAAGGCAATGGCAGACCTCATTAGCATGGCGACATAATTTCAGAAGTCTCCAGGTATTTGATGGGCAGGTTTTTCAGGGGAGGACCATGTGACACTCCTTTAAAGGATCTGAAGTTTCCTTAGATCAGATGGAAGAGGGGAATTCCGCTGAAAAAAAGGAGTCTGTCATTTTAGCATCTTCAGATTTTCCCACAAGTTAGACTGGTTCAGAGTAATAAAATTAGATGGCCTATTAGTCCAGTAAATAGATCTTTCTTTACATATGAACAGGCAAAGAATTCCATTCTTATATTTCCTCTTGTCCATTTGTTGATTCTGGTTCCAAATAGCAAAGAAGAGCAATTCATGAGCACAGCATGGTGTTCTGTTAGGATATGTCCTCACTGTGAATTCAAGTGGCAACCAGGTATCTGTGACAAATGTCAACAGAAAAAAAAATTAATTTTCCCTCACCCTGTGCTTTCAGACTCCCCTATACTACAAGCACTAGAAAAGCTCAGAGAAGAGGATATGTAGACAAGGGTGTTTCTCAACTAACTTCATTTCTTTGCAAGGAGAAAATGTGACATTACAAAATGATTGAATGACTCCACAGCATTTGAAATTCATATTTCCAAACAAAGAAGCTTCTGGATGCAGTTTCCACAGATAATCAGCATCCAGGCCTTTGGCTCTGCTCTGGTGGGATGTCGTTATCTTCCCCCACCCTCCAGGACATCATGAGTGAGAAGAACTTGCCTTTGAATTTGGGAAAACTCACAGAAAGTAGAAAATTGAGAGAACAGTTAATTTTAAAAAACCTTTTATAAGCTCTCTCTAAATTTAGCAGTAATAAAAAATGTTATTTCAAAAGAATATATTTGTCAGGCACTGAACTCTATCTTTCTTCTGTGCACAACATCTATGTAAGTAGCCATGAAGACCCCCTGAGAAAGTTAGCTGTGTCCTTGATCAGTGTATCTCAGAATATCTACAATGTCTTAGCACTCTAATGTCTGTTAATAAAAGTAAAAACATGAATATATAAAAATATAAATTAATAAATACACCATTTAAAGATCAACAAGATCTAAGAGATAAAATGATTGAATCTCTCATGCTTTTTTATACAAATATAAATAACTAAAAAATAATTTTCCAAAAATATTATGTAATGGGTTACTGCTAGTTTTCCTTACATGTTCACATATTGCTGAAGAAGTAAAGGATGATGAGATGTAACAATGTCCAACCATCTTCTAAATTCAAGAATTAGCTATACAGTCTCAAATACCACTGAGGATATTGTTCTTATAATTTCCTTCACATATATACATTCAAAGTTATATGAACCCTAAAATGGTTGGAAAAGTTTGTGATATTTTCTGTTCTTGAAGAGGTGATCATGAGTAAAGTTGGTAAACAAAAGCTGAAACATGTATCCGACAGTCTGGAAACATAGATAACTGGAAATTTTAATCTCTCTTTTTTTTTAACCTCAAACAATGGAGATGAAGTTGTTCACTAACAAAGACACTTTGGAATTAATCCAAGTCAAAGGAATATTCTAGAGAACTTAATTGGAAGAGTAGTATTCGAGGGGCTCATTAAATTACACTTCTGGGATTGCCGTAGGAGAGGTTTTAATTTGCTTGGCAAAGTATTCAGAGAGTTTTGTTTAATAGCTGCCTCATTAACAAGAGTTGAAAACTTTATTTTATCATCTTTCAACTTGTTAATTGGAGACTTAATAATCTGGTAAAATTGAAGTAACTTTATTATCACTGAATAATATGAATCTTTTGTAGTTCTGTTGCATGATTGTTGTGGTAACAACAGAAAAATTATATAATAATAAAGTTACCTTTCTGAAAAACATACCAAGCTAATTACCTGATACTAGCCTCTGTTTGATATTTAGTAATTACAAATTATGTAATAAACTTGTAACATTTAAATTATTACAAGTTCCCCAGATACATACATGGTTTGTCTAACTTGTATTAGTAACATGCTATCCAACTGAGGATATGGACTCTTTTTCTCAAAGAATTTCCTGTTCAACAAGCATGATGTCAAAATAGGATATATTAAATCACAAATGCTAAACAATTAGATTCATCCCCAATATTACATTAAAAATTTCATTTTAAAATGTTATTTCCAAAAAAGTCATTTCTGTATCATTTAGTCTGTAACACATATTGATAAAAATAGTCTGGGTCCTATAAATATACCGAAAGAATGTACAAAATGATTTGACTTCAAAATTATCATTGTACATTTTGGCAGAGATTTCTTTTTCATATTCTATTGGAATAAGAACAATTTCTTAATTAATTTTGAACTGTTTAAAATACACAAATTTTCACAACCTCATTCAACTCCCCCCCCCACACACACACACACACAAGTTGTGTATTCCCTATTGAGCCTACCAGGCTCCAACTGATAGTTCCAAACCAGCTGTGGCTCTATGGGATAACCTCTGTCTGATGTAAAAGGAAACTTTTTTGGTGAAGGGTATGTGGTGATATGAAAGAGAAACAAGAGGCCCCAATATTTTAATGCTTGGTCTGCCCTGAGTGATGCTGTTAAGCCCTTGATGTCTCTATCGCTTTTTTGGGTTTTCTTTTCTTTCTTTTTTCTTTTTTCTTTCTTTTTTTTAGGAAACCAAATGCATTTTATATCCAAAACTGGAATTACAGGGCTGTCCTGTAAAGATTTTTTGTCACTTTCTGTCTTCTCTACTTTCTGTTAATACAACAAATTAAGCAAACAAGTTCTTTGTCAAACATCATCGGAAGCCTGTAATCTTGGCCAACTCTTGTTGAAATGTAACATTCAGACTCTCAGATTTTTGTGAAATAAAGAAAAATATATGAGGCCTTTAAAAATCCCAAGAAACATTAAAGTGTGCCTTGGACTTGCAGGGGACAAAGATTATAATTTAATAATAAAATGTGGAGAAATAATACTAACTTGTTACATTATGTTATGAATGTAATTTGGATTCAACACTGTTTTTAATAATTTGTAAGCTTTATTTATGTTGCTATGTCTTATGCTTTTAAAAAAAAGAAGAAAATCCAGTAGGTAGAAGTAATTTAAAATGTTGAAAAGTATGCTAAGTATGATGATATGGATTTGGTAAAATGCTAAAGGAAGACTTTTAGAATATGAAGGATTTTAGACTGTAAATTAATTCTGTCCTAAGGTAGAAGATGGTTCGAAAGTAAGAAATAAAAGATAAAAAGAAAACTAAAAAGTTGAAGTATATAAAAAATGTTGTGAAACATAAAACAAAATAAATATCATTAGTATAGCTAAATGGGCAATAATTGAAAGTTACTAAAATTTATAAGATCAAAATTTACTACATGGGTTATCCACCTTAGATCTTATCCTGTTTCTATCAGTGAAGGAGTCTTAAATTGGTCTATTTAGCAAAGATAGTTTGTCTATTTAAAATTGTATGATAAAAATTGTATTGTTACAGAATTTTGTATTTAACTCTAATTCATGCTATAGATAATGTATTTTGTGTAAATAAGTCTGGAATTATATACTTTGATGATTAATTTGGTATGCATATATATATTGCAAATTTATTAAAATTTTACATTTTAGTGAGATATTGTCTATGTTTCCTACAGACTTAGTCAGGTTTGCAAGGATATGGCCCTCAGTCCCAACACAGTCCCCATGCCCAAGACAGGCTAAAGCAGAAAAACCTAGTGATGACCCCACAGCATGCTTATCTTAGTGCAGTCACTATTCAACATCCCGCTTGGAAATACCTGCTAAGAGAAACACCCCACCTCCAACCTGAGAAATGAATGCTACTCATCTCTTAAACTGGATAGAGATCCAGTTTGTAGTCACCAGCCTAAAGCTCCCTTCAGGTAAAAGAATTTCAGACAAAACTGAAGTTGTGGGGCAAATTGTGACTTCTCCAATAGACACTGAAATTAACTATTTGGGCATAAAATGGTCCCTCATGAAATCTGATGCAATAGTGTACAACATGATAGCTTTATATATATGGGTAACTGTAATATTAAAAATGCTATGTTCTGGAAAAATCAAGGCAAAAGCACTGCCACAGAGACTTGTGCAAGAAGGTCTGAATCCATCACTTTGACTATCAGAGGAGAAATTAGCCAACATTTATATGGACTCCACCTACTATCTTTGAATGTTCACAGTTCTATTTGGAAAGAAAATGTACCATTCAGTTCCAACTACAAGGAAATTAAATGTGATACAGAAATTCTTAAGCTGCTAGAAGCTATGTAAACTCCTAATATAATGGCATTCACATGCTGTTTGAGCTACCAGAAAAAAGGTGCTGAATACACTGGAGAACACAATTTGGCAGAAACTCAGTACAGTGAGTTTTTGAATCTCATAATATAATGATGCTCGTTCATCTGAGTATCATACAATGTTGTATTTATATCAACTTGTCTATGAATGAACCCCACTGTTTTGATTACAACATAGAAAATTCTTTTGTTTGGGGATTTCCTAACTCTAGATCGGATAACTAGAAAATAAACAAGAAAGAAATAATATTTTCAGTCTATTTTGTAGGACAAATTGATTTAAAAAATACGTAACTGCAATTACTCTTGGAGAGATGTTCGAAATTCATTAAGGTATCAGTTACAAGCCCAGGGTATCTAAATCTACACAAAACAGCTGTGAGACATGCAGTTTGTCAATAAAATAACTATAAGACTGAGTGTGGTGGTTTAAATGAGATGTTTCCCATAAGTCTCAGACATTTGAATACTTGGCCTCCATTTGGTAGCCCTGTTGGGGAAGGAGGAGGGAGTGTTGTTTTGCTGGAGAAAGCCTTTGAGTTTTTAAAAGGCTCATGCTATTTCTAGTCCTCTCTCTCTGCTTTCTACTTCATTGTTTTAGCTTGAGATGTGAACCTGATGCCAGCTATCTCTGTTCCAACATCATGGATTATTATTCTTTAAAACTATAAGCCAAATAAACCCTTTCTCATAAATTACTGTGGGCATAGTGTTTCATACCCCCCAAGAAAAGTAACTAAGACAATGAGCCTCACCAAAAGAAAAAATTGGGACAATATCAGGGTCAATATCCATTCAAGGGCTGGCAAAACCAGGGAAGTTCATATTCATATATATATGTTGGTCTGTGTTGACACTTTTCAGTGTATAGCATCATTTCTCACAATGACTAGAATAGCCCCAAAAGTAATTAAATCCCTGTGAAGAGAAATTATCTCCCATTTTTGGACTACCTAATGGCATTCAGAGTTATAATGAGCCTGCTGATGAACCACACCTTAAAATGGACAGTTGTAAATTGTGCCAAGATACACACCTCCATTGTAACCAAGTCCTACATTTTGATCAACTAGGGACTTGAATCCTTACAAAATTGTCTATGGACAACTACTATAGATGATTTTTAAACTATGTGAAACTGTAAATAGATTAGGAAATAAAAAATTATATATTAGCTAAAACACATTCAACCCTCATGCAAAATGGATACATATATTAAATATTCTGCCTTTTCAGGTCCTGTGATGGCCTTCTACTCTGTCCCTCAGAATGTCCAGACTCCACTAGATAACAAGCTGGAAGAGACAATGCTGTGGTTCCAGGTTTGTTTCTCCTCTCAAGGTGCTCTTGGTTCCTTCATTACACCAGGCTGGAGAGAAACTGGGCAGAGTCAAGAACCGATGTTGGTTCTCCAAGATTCTGGTCCAGTGGGGAGGTTCCAAGGTTAGAGGAAGCTTTCTCCAACAATTTTAGTGTTACAGTTCTTTTTAATATCTGGATGATATTAAAACAGCTCAGGCAGTAGTGAGTCACTATATATTTATATGCATATATATAGTCAATGAAGGTTTATTAACTGTGGGAAGTAGGAAAGGATATTGTGGGTGAACACATTCTATTGGCTGAGGCTTAGATGCTAGTGATGCTCTATTTAAATAAGGATATCAAGTACATAACTAGTTACCTGTGACCACCTAGTAGGGGAGTCTCCTAGGTTATGTGCTCTGAGGAAAAGTTTCACACCTGCTGTTTCAGGTTGAGGTGTGACACCTTTCTGGGGTTTGAACATGCTTCCATCTTTGCGAATTCCATGCCAATCCCCCAGGTGTCCCACACTGTGTAAGGTCTTGTACAAGCCAGATGTCTTAATTTTATTTCAAACCTGCAAACCAGGAACCTCTCAAGATTGATCTTACTTAATTTGGACAATAGTATATTCTAAATAGTTTCAAATTCTTCCTTTTAATTATAATATATGACTCCTTAACTTCATCATACCATAGTAAAAAGGGCACAGGAACCAAAAGACTCTAGTGAAGCTCTAGGTGCCTGATCCTAGAAACACCAGGACTCACACTAAAACAAGAAGTTATATAATAGAAAAGTTCCAACAACAAATAGATCTGTTAACCATGCCATTATGGCTTGTTTGTTTCTTTATAATACAGATTCTTTTGTTACACACCTCCTTTTTCACTAATTGTTATTGTATTCCTAAATATAACCTGTTCCATCTACATATTACTTGTATGTATAAGGCAATGCCTTTCTCAAAAGTGTTGAGACAGAACCCACACAATGCTAGCAAAACATCAAGAAGGTTTCTACCTTTTATCCCTAACAAAGGTAGTGACAGTGTCTCATCCCATTGCTTAGGAGGTCTGCTTCACAGTTTGACATGATTGGCTAATGGTACAAATGGGAAGGGAAGTTTCGGGAAATAAAAATTCTTTTGGGCTAACTACCTTTAATTAAAAAAAAAGTTTCTCATAATTCACCTTCTTTGCTATACTTGTTCAAACTTGCATGTGCTATTCATTTGAAGTGTCTAATAAAAGATTTTTATAATTTTTATTTTTTTATTTCTTCAAGTTACATCTCAATCACAATCCCCTCTCCACTACCCCCTCCGGTCTCACCCTCCAACCCTCTTCCCCCTCACCCCTCCATCCACTTCCTTTTTTTCAAGTTTAAGGTACATCTTTTCCCCCCAACAGCTCCCCATTTCAGTCCACCAAATGGCTCTTTCTCTTATAACAACAAATACAATACAAAACAACAAAAACAATTAGGCCACAATTATGAGAATTACAAGGCTTCACATACATTCCCAATGTGCAGTCCATACATATTTGGCAACTGACTTTATCATTCTACTATGCAACCATCTCCATGAGTTTAAAGATCTATATCCAACTCAGCTTTCATCCTAACTTGTATCTCCATTTTAAAAACATAATCTTAGATCTAGAACACTCTCTTAATTCCTCAACAACTCAAAATTTAGCTATGAGACTATAGCTATCTAGTCTTCAACCATCTCAGAGACCTGAGAAGATATGGTAGGCAAGTCCTTCATACTTCCTGCATTACAATTAATGTCTGTCAGAGAAATGGGGCCAAATGGCTGAAGATTGATGCTCTAATGTATAGAGAGAAATTGGGAACTGTCCAGGCAGCCAGATGTATGTCATTTCTTAGTTTTGGGAGCTTCTGGCCCTGCACTTCCTATATAATCAGATATATTTATCCTTCTCAAGAAATTTTTATAACAAGTGTTGAATTAAGCATAGTTTAAGGCTTTCGTATTGGCAATGGTTCATTTGGCCAATGATTGACTTGGCTCAACTAAAATGTGATGTTTTGCCATGGCCAGAAATTCTACTCTCTTGACCAGAAAGAGTTTAGTCTTACCAGCTCTTTAGTGCTATACTAACACCCACTTCACCTCCACCAAGGTAACCCTGATATCATCTAGAAACCAGATCAAAATCCCCAAACACTTTTTGCCTATCTGGTCTCTGGCAAGGGTGGCTGTTGAGAATCCCAAGGATATTTTTGGCTTTTAACCAGAAAAGAAACTGGCTACTTTTCTTTGTTTTTTTTTTTTTTTTTTTTATTCCAAAGTGCCTAGCCAATTTCTACTTCTGTTCTTGTCTGCATGCCCTGAGTAGGTAATGTTAACTTCTGTTACGAAATTAGGATGGTGATAAACTGGCTTTTTACAGCTGAACTTTGGGTGTCTGGTGTGGCAGTTTTGAAGTTATACCCATTGGCCCTTATCTAAAAGTCCCCAACTATATGTAGGGATGAAGGAAATCTCTGACTGATGTCTGGGAATAGATGTGAAGATAAAGTAAAAGCAAAAGCTATTAGCTGAAAAAAAAAATATGGCTAATTAACCAATTTAATCAGTATTTATATTATTGTTGCTTGTTCGGCAGCCTTTAATCTTTAAGCAGCCATTATAAATGAGCACACAGAGACTGCATGGATTTTAACAAGCCTTGGCCTGAGTTGTGCAATCCTGGCCCATCTAAGCTAGCTCTTAATTCTATTACCCAAATATGACCCCATATATACATACGTCCCCTTGGACTGCCATACTCCATGATATGCCAATGTTCCTGGCCATGTGGAATGAGGTTCTTTTCTCTAACCCATGGTGTGTGCCTCTTTCTTGCTACTCCTGGCTGGAATGCCCTCTTCTCCCTGCTGTTGGCTGGAATCCCTTCTTCTTCCTGATGCTGGCTGGAATGCTTGAATCCTCTGTCTAAAGTGCAGGCTTCCTGCTCTAATCCCAGGAAGTCCCACCTTTCTCTGTCTTTGCCCAATCTCAGGCCTCAGCATTTTATTTAACGAATCAGAGTCAATGTAAATAACAGACAGCAAGCAGGACCAATTAACTAACACTTAAATGCTTAACACTACCCCAACAATTAGCCTAGGCAGGGAACCAGAAACCAGAAGAGGGACATGTCAAATCAAAGTCCATTAGAATCTCCTGATGGGCTGATAAGAATGTCCACAGTAACAGAACATTTTAATGCTGTCCAAAAGTTCTCTGGGATATAATTAACCTTGGGGGGCAAGAGATGAATATTCTCTCTTTTAATCCTTCTGGTCACATTAGAAAATCCTAAAAGAGTGGTTTTCAGACACTCAAAGTATCAGTTACACCATTCTGGTACTTTTAATTTCTGTATATTATTTAGATAAAATTTGAGCAAAAAAAAAACCTTCTAAATAAACTTTGATTAGACTTCCTTTTTTAACCTGTAAGCCAGTCTTTGTAATTATTATAAAGAACAGATCAATGCCTACATTGATTTAAGAGGAACTTTGACATCAATATATTGAACTTTGATTTCTAGTTCTCATCTTTTTCATACCCTACATAATTTACTCCCACTTTTATAACTTGCTTGCACTCTCACATAAAAGACATATCTCAACTTCCAGAATGACCCAATCACCAAAAGTATGTGTTGCTTCTCCCTAAAGCATGTCTTACCTTTGATCTGGTCATAGACTTGCTTGATTACATGTGTTCTTGGGCACTCTGTACTTTGCCAAAAAACTTTCCACCCTGAGGTCATTACTACAAAGAGAAAGCTACCACAACCTGGTGGGGGACTCATCTCTCCAAGGAAAGGGGATCTGAATACTCTCCCAGATGAGTTTGTAATTCCAGGTAAACCCACAAATTGTTATAAACAAACAGAATAATTTTTTGTCACATAATGGAAAATAGAACATGAAAGTAACTCAGGGAGGCAGATCATTTTGTCAAAAACTTGCACCAGTATCCAAAACAGGCAAGAAACAAAATGGGCTAATATGGATCCTTTTTTGTATTCATGACACAGGTGGTGACTGCATCTCATCCAAGTGGTGGGAGCTCAGCTTCACAATCTGATGTAATTGGTTAATCAGAATGAAGGACTAGGTTCAGGAAATATGAGTTCTTGTGCTAACTATCCTTGTTTTTTTTTTTTTAAGTCTTTCACACTAGGACACTGTCTGTATTTCTGAACTACATAAATCACAAATGTAAAGTTTATTGATTTTCTACATGATTTATGTCATATTTAGACATATCTTTCAATGTTTCAGCCAACAATTATATGTGCACATACCCCTCTAGCTACAGTGATACACTGTCCCAGGTTATCCCAAGCCTTTTACATCAAAACAGTTTTACTCCTTTAACTATGAAGGTATAGTACCACCATTCAGCATTAAGTAGATTCAGACTATGTCTTCAATCTCTTGTGTCCTCAAGAGTAATGAGAAAGCTATCTAAGATGGGGTTATGGTGTTGTAGTGACCAGCAAGTAGGGCACCTTCAGACGCAGATTATTGTGTTAATGTCCCTTCAAAACCACTTTTGTTTATTCTCAACTAACTTTATGGTGAAAACTGAGCATGCCAAGGAAGAGACAATTCTGCTCATAATTCTAAGATCTTACATAAATGCTTCAAGATTTGGAGCTAAACACACTAAAAACTAGTTTGTTTTTTGTTTTTGTTTGTTTGTTTTTTACCATAAACTGAGTTTACTCGGGAATGTACTTTCAAAATGCAGATGCTTAGGAATTGGTCTACTGCTATATGTATATGTGCATATGTAGACTCTTGAATAAAATCCCCATGTTTCCTTTATTTGGGATGAGGAAAACTTAAATAAATTATGCTATATTTTCTTGCAAAGGTAGTTTTACCTTTAAAATGTTAAATGGAGATTTCAGAAGTGAGCCTCAATCTGCAACTCCTTTGTCTGAGGTTTACTCTTCCCAGCAGAGAACACTAAGCCATTGTGAGGAATTTCTGCTGGTAAGGTTGAAGTCTGGCATTTCCAGAATGCCCCTGAGCTAGGTAACAATTGACAGACTCCCTTATTTTCAGTGGAAGCCCTTCCTCCTCCTGATCTAAGGAAACTTCAGTTCCATTAAGGGAGTATCATGTAGCCAAACTGAACTCTTTCCTGATAAGAAAATCACCTCACAAACATCTGGGGGTTTCTAAAAGTACTTCCCCATGTTAATGAGGTCTGTATGTGCTTTGGCTTTCAGTCAATGGCAGTTTTCTATGCCTCTAACCCTACCTGTGGTTCTTCCCCAACCCCTACTACCCATGGGAAAATTAGATACTGCTTTTCCTTTCTTCTGATAGGACCATACCCAGAAAACCAATCACATTCACCTCCAAAACCCCTTCCTACTGCCCAAAGGTTTATAATGCCCCTGGTTCATGAAATAAACTCTCTTTCTTTAACCTCCACCATGACTACTGGAAACTTGGCTGTTTATTTTGGGCTTGGAAAGAAAGTGTTCTTCCTTCTATGAATTTGTCACCGCTACTGCCACCAGCCTAGCTAGACCTGCTCAGGGCACACTCTCCTACTTTGCTGCTGCTGGCTGTCTAGCCAGGCTTATGGCCTAATCATCACCATCAGTCACCCCAGTGGCCACCTCTGAACCCCACAGAGAGATGCCAAGCTTCTGCTATTTCTCCTGCACACACACTGTTGGCCACAGTGTTTATCTATGGTAACTTCCCATTGCTAGCTTTCCCCCAAAGCAGCCTCTAACTCTGTCTGAACCAAGCCAGACTTCCAAAGCTAGTTGGCTTGGTTCAGGAGCTCCAGTACCTTGAAGCTGCCTGGCCCAGCACTGGTAGTTTAGCTAAAAGAGCTGGTAATCTTTTATCTCCTGCTTGCTTATTTAAAAAGTTGTAACACTTGGCCATTGGAGAAATCCTTTCTTCTGCCTCTGAGATATCCTGTGACACAGATCCCAACCCATGTTTCACTCTTTTCTGCCCAGAAAATGACCTAGCCCACACCTTCCAGAAGAGGAGTGTGTGTTTTTCTGGTCTGATACTACACATGGTTGGTAATTCCATGCTGGAAGATGCAGAAGGGCTAACAAACCATAGGGGCTGAAAATTTTGGAAGGGCTCACTACCTCACATTTGCCTAAGATTGAAACAGATGCTCAAGGTTGCATATTGTTCTTAAAAAGTACACTTTGCTTATCAAGTCTTAATAGTTTATTGATTCTGAAACTTATGTAATGTATCTTGATGACATTCACCCCTTTCACAATTCCTCATAGCACTACCCTCACTTCCCTACCTATTCAATTTCCAGTATTCTTTTTTATAAATCATTGAATCCAGTTTGTTTTGCCTAACTAATCTTATATGTAGAGGCTCCCTTGTAGTGTGGTTGACCTACCAGAGATCACAGCATTAAAGAAAACTGACTTTCTTCAATAGTCCCTTTGTTGGTGGTAGGATTTCCTGCCCGCTTTCCACACTCCATGCTTGGATTTTGTCTGGCTTGAGCTTGCACAGGTCCTGTGTGTACTTTCACATCACTACAAGTCCATATGTGCAACTGCCAAGTTGTGCCCAGAAAACAATGTTTCCTTTAAGTTCTCTACCACCTCTGACTTTTACAAAATTTCTATAAAGATTCCTGATCCTTTAGGAGCATTATATGCTTATTCTACTTAGGATTGAGTGAAAGCAAAAGATGGAACAAAGCAAGGCTTAAAGAGTAAAGGCAACACATGAGGGACACAGGCATTTTAATCAACTTTAAATGTTACTCAGATAGCAGCTTTATCCCACTGAAATTTTACTTATTTATTAATGTATGACAAGTGGGTATTTGGGGGCACACAACACTGTGCATGTGAGAAGGTCAAAAGAAAGCTTTGTTGAGCTGATTATCATCTTCTAGTGTTGCATCTCAGGTAATCAACTGAAGCAAGGGCCTTTACCCATTAGTCCATCTCACTGTTCCTTTGGAAAATTGGATTTATTGGATTCTTGATCTTAGGGACTTTTAATAATCTTTATTTTCACTTAACTCAGCTATATTACATTATAGTTTCTTAAACATCAAATCTTTTGCAACATACTTTAATCTACTTTATTTTTTTATCTATTTCCATTTAAAAGAACCCTTTATATTAGTAAAAACAAAAAAACAAAAACAAAAAAACATCTAGGGTGTCCAATTTTTTAAAAATGTACTCCTAGAATTAAAGACAAAGATTAACAGCAACTCATTAATAATATCTGACATTCTCCAAAATACAGGTCATCAGGACTAAAAATAGATTAAGAAACATCAGAATGAAATGACATCATCCATCAAATGTACTTATATCTACAGAATATTCCACTTAAACACTAAATAATATGCATTCTACTGAGCAGCCTATTGAAACTTCTCTAATATAGGTCACATTCTGGGTCATAAAACAAATCTTAACAAATTCAGAAAAAAATGAGATGATTCTAATTGTCCTATCTCACAACAAGGCAATAAAATTTAATATTGACTATTCTGAAGGGTGCTATTTCACTAATTTCTTTCTCAGCCCATTATCTTTTGTGTAAAGAAGGGCTACTGACTGTTCAGAACTAATTTTATATCCAGTCACATTGCTGAAGGTGTTTATCAACTGTAGGAGTTCTCTTCTAGAATTTTTAGGGTCACTTATGTATACTATTAATTCATCTGCAAGTAGGGATACTTTGACTTATTCCTTTCCAAATTGTATCCTCTTGATCTCCTTTAGTTGTCTTATTGCTCTAGCTAGAACTTCAAGAACTATGTTGAAGAGATATGGAGAGAGTGGGTAGCCTTGCTTTGTCCCTGATTTTAGTGGAAATGCTTTAAGTTTCTCCCCACTTAATCTGATGTTGGCTACTGGGTTGCTGTATATTGCCTTTATTATGTTTAGGTATGGTCCTTGTATGTCTGATCTCTCCAAGACTTTTAACATGGAGTGTTGGAAATCAATCTGGTGATATATCAGAAAACTGGGAATAGTTCTACCTCAAGACCCAGCCATACCACTCCCAGACATATATCCAAAATATTCTCCACCAAACCACAAGGACATCACCTCATCAATATTCATAGCATCTTTATTCATAATAGCCAAAAACTGGAAACAACCCAGATGTCCTTTAACCCAAGAATAGATTTTTTAAAAACTGTGGTACATTTACACAATGGAATACTACTCAGCTATCAGAAACAAGAAAATAATGCAATTTGCAACCAACTTGATGGAACTAGAAAAGTTCATTCTGAGTGAGCTAGCCTAGACCCAGAAAGATAAACATTGTATATACTCACTTATAAGTGGATGTTAAACATATTACCATCCTACAACCCACAGACCCAAATAGATAGGAACCTAACATAGCTATCCTACAAAAAACTCCACCCAGCATCAAGTTATGGACCCTGTTGCCTGTTAGTGGCACACATTATCCTAGCCAAGCTCCCATTTCAGGCCCTAGTACAAGATGAAGCTCTTAGGTCTCATGTGACTGATGAACTGAGGGTGGCTGGAGGAGAGAACAGAGATGGGGAAGAGGGTGGGAGAGTGGGACCAGTAGAAGAGGAGATAGGAGACTTTGATGAAGATATAACTTGAAAAAATAAATTAATTTAAAAATTAATATTGACAGCAATCAAATCTATAGTAAGTACTCAAACTCATGAATGTCAAAGAACACATTATGGGATGATGAATGGCTCAGAAAAGAAATAGAGAAAGAAGTGAAAGATTTTCTTGAACTAAATGAAAATCAAAACACAACACAACAAAACCCCTAGGACACATGAAAAAAATTCTATAAGGGAAAATTAGAACTAAATTTGCCTACATTTAAAAATCAGGAAAAGAATACATAAAAAATGACTTAATGATGCAAATCAAAATTTGGAAAAACATGAAAAACACTAGAAGTCAAGAAGTAATAAAAGTCAGAGATGAAATAGAAACAAGAAAATAAAACAAAGATCAACAAATTGAAGAAATGACTCTATAGACCCTTGGTACAACTAACCAAAAACAAAACAAAGCAACAACAAGAGTAACAAACCCAACCTAAATCAATAAAATCAGAAGTGAACAGAAAATTTTACAATGAACACCAAAAAAATATATAATATTGAAAGAAAATACTTTTAAGACTATTAGGCTGGAAAATCTAAAAGAAATGGATAAATTTCTTGATTCATCCAAGCTACCAAAGGTAAACCAAAAGAGATCAGTAACTAAACAAACTTATGACAAATGGGCAGGTATCAATAATAATAATAATACAGAACTTAGAAGAATAAATATAAAGAGCAAGAGTGGGAGGGTAGAGGATGTATGAGGAGTTGGGAGATGGGGAAAATCATCAAAATATAATGTATGAAAAATATTTTAATAAAACATTTAAAGAAATAGAAAAAGTCTTCCCACTAAAGACCCCAGGCAAAGATGAATTCACAACAGAGTTCTACCAGACCTTCATAAAAGTCTATAGAAAATCCTTTTCAACCTTGCAAAAACATTTCTTATCTAAAAGCAGTTACTTTTTTCTTTGATATCCTTTATCAAAAATATGTGATACACCTATAACTTTATATTGTTTTTGTTTACTTGATGGTTCCCACTTGTCTTATTTTTTTATAAAATCTGGTAAACACATTTTTCTCAATACAACAAGTCTATTTTAAATAAAACCCAGGAAGTTATATCTGAAATACAGAAAACTTGCACATTATACCACAAATAGTTAAGAGTCACAAATACACATAAAGGATATTAAACCTAGAGGAACAGAAATAAGTTGTTATCCCAAATACATTTTAGAAAGGAAATTATTATATAATGAAACTCACTAGGATTATTTCAAAACAGAAAGATACCTTTTCATGTCTTCAGGCAGATTAAGCAGGTTTTCAAATTACTATTGAAGCATGCATACTTTTAAACCAGAATAGTGTCATAACTTGGAATGACAAAGACACAGGCTGTATTAACTGCTGTGATTATTAAAAAACCTGTATGTGCATGGATGTAGATCATTCACTGGGCATGGGCAAGACACTAAGACCCATGTTTCCATAGGGAAAGTGACTTTTTGACAGCTACTAGCCACTACTACCTCCTTTACCAGTGGTATTGTACTAGTTACTTTCCCACTTCTATAATAAAATACCATGAACAAAAACAAAAACTTAAGAATGAAGTGGTTTATTCATCTCTTATTATAAATAAAAGTCAAATCAGGAACCTCAGCCAAGAACCTGAAGACAAAAGCTGTTGTAGAAGTCATGAAGGAGTGCGGCTTACTGGCTTGTTCTCCGTGGCTTCCTCAGTTTGCTTTCTTATAGAATCCAGGACAACCTGACCAGGGATGTCACCACCTGCAATGATTGTGTCATCCTACATTAATCCCTAATTAAAAGAAGATTCCACAGGATTGCCCACAGGCCAATCTTGTCAGGGTATGTTCCTCAATTAAGGTTCCCTCTTCTCAAATGTCCCTAGCTTGTGTCAAGTTCACAAAAGTCTATCCAGTACAGTGGAGCATTGGCAGATCTTCCTGAACCATGACAGAATTTTAACTGGCTTGATCTCATGCTCGTCTTATGTCTTGTGCAGGTAAACTCAGCTGATGTGCATTGATGTACACAATAGTCATGGCTTGTCCAGAACTCAGCATTTCATAGTTCTCCTCATCAACTGCCATTACATTCTTTGCCACCTCTCTCCCAGTATTCCAGCCCATGAATGGGTGAGCTTGATATAGATGATGCATCCTTTGCAAAGCACTCAGTCACACATTTTGACTCTGCATTAGCCATCTACTGCAAAAAGAAAATTCTTTGATTAAATTGGTAGTAACACAAATCCATGGTTTAAGCATACATATTTAGAATCCAAATTGACAAGACCATTTACAAAAGCAATAGTCTATTTCTCGGTATAGCCAATGGTCTCAATAGTCAAGTTTTATAGTATCAGGTTTAAAGTACCAGGCATGATATTCCCTTCTTTGTAGTAGGCCTAATATTTAATCAGAAAATATTGTTAACCCATGACTGCTGGGCCACAGCTGATATATCTTGCATGCTAGCACAGTATTTTAGCATGCAAGTTACATTACAGGTGAAACTGTTGATATCTTTCTTTCTGCATCAGTCTGCATGACACTTTACAGAATTTAAGAAATCTGGCATAGATAAGGTTTCCTTGTCAGTTTAAGCTTATTTCCATTCATTCAATGTGAGTGCTATCTATAACAGTAGGATCTCATCTTGCTGTGGTGGGCAGCCAAGATCTATGGCAATATCTTGTGTTGCTTAGAGTGCATCTGAGGCCACAATGATCAATAAATCATAGGTAGGTATCCCTTGCCTGGCAAAGAGATTTTCATTTACTAGCCATGTATTCTGGAAGCAGCATTCTCCACCCAGGCAGGAAACTTCTGTTCAAACTCCTTTTCAAAATACTTTGCATATTTTTTTAGTAGATTGAAAAGTTGTGGATTTCTATGAGACTTCATATGTCCAGTTTTGGTTAACCCAATCTTCTCTCCACATTCTTCCTCACACCAGTTAAATCTTTAACTCTGAGAATTTGATCACCTCTCACTTCTTAAAGACTTTATTTTACTATTCCACTTAATCTCTTTGCCTTGAGTTAGAAGAGCATAGGTTTCCATAGAGTTTTTCATGTATACTTGATCTTGGATAAGTCTAATGTTACCCCCTCATTTCCCTATCTCCCATCTTCCTAAATACTTGAATCTTTCTGTCCCCAGTATGACTTTTCTCTACTTCCATTTTACCTATGTTTTATTATCTCCCCCCTTAAGGCCTCCACCCATCTTGTAGCATTTCTAGTTTCTTCAGTTAAACTTCAGTTAAAACATTAAAAAGTAAAATATTTGAAACTAGAATCTCTGTGTGAGACAGACCAAGTGTGATATTTGTCTGTCAGGTCAAATGATTCACCTGAAATTTTCATTTTATTTTTCTTTATAGCTGAGCAATATTGTATTGTGTGTGTGTGTGTGTGTGTGTGTGTGTGTGTGTGTGTGTGTGCCATGTTTTCATTATCCATTCATCAGTTTATGGACATATTGGTAAATTATCTTTCCTAGTCATTGTGAATAAATATACAATGAACCTATATGTGCAAATATCTCCGTAGCCATATATAAAGTCTTTGGGTATATGCCTAGAATGATATAGCTGGGTCACATGATAGTCTATTTCTATTATTCCTAATTCTGTTTTTATTTTTTTAGAAAACTCCAGAGTGAATTTCAAAGTGGTTGTAGGAGTTTACACTCCCATCATCCATGTGCAAGGGCTCTTCTTCCCCATTACCCATACCAAGAATGCTGTCATTCATCTTCCTGATGGTGGATATTTTGACTAGGGTGTGAGAGTATCCTTTTTCTTCCCCTGACTGTCCTGAAAACTATGTAGATCAGGCTGGCCTTGACCTCAGAAATCTACCTCTCTCTACCTCCCAAATGCTGGGACTAAAGGTGTGTGCCACCACTCCCCAGCTGATATAGTGTATTTTTTTAACTTTTTATTGATTATTTATGAGTTTGAAATTATGCACCCCAGTCCCACTCATCTCCCCATCCCTCTGTTACTGCCTTAGAAGCTCCCCCACCTAAAATGAAACACACACACACACACACACACACACACACACACACA
>CAJQZJ010034382.1:643438-656121 GCA_907164525.1 Lophiomys imhausi
AGAAGAAGAAGAAGAAGAAGAAGAAGAAGAAGAAGAAGAAGAAGAAGCAAACACTCCCAAGAGGAGCAGAAGATGGGAAATCATCAACCTTAGGACTGAAATCAACAACTTAGAAACAAAAAGAACAATACAAATAATCAATGAAACCAAGAATTGGTTCTTTGAGAAAATCAACAAAATAGGCAAACCTTTAGCCAAATTAACTAAAAGGCTGAGGGAACAAACCCAAATCAACAACAACAACAAAAAAAAAAAAAACAGAAATGAAAAGGGAGAAATAACAACAGATATTGAGGAAATCCAGAGAATCTTTAGGTCCTACTTTAAAAATCTATACTCCAAGAAATTTGAAAACCTAAGTGAAATGGACAATTTTCTTGATAGATTCCACCTTCTAAAGCTAAATCAAGATCAGGTTAACAGATTAAACGGGCCTATAACCCCTAAGGAAATAGAAACAGTCATTAAAAATCTTCCAACGAAAAAAAGCCCAGGACCAGATGGTTTCAGCACAGAATTCTAACCAGACCTTCAAAAAAGAGCTAATACCAATACTCTTCAAACTCTTCCACAAAAATAGAATCAGAAAGAACCCTGCCAAACTCATTCTATGAGGCCATGGTCACCCTGATTCCTAAACCACACAAAGACCCAACAAAGAAAGAGAACTTCAGACAAATCTCCCTCATGAACATAGATGCAAAAAGACTTAATAAAATACTGGCAAACTGAATCCAAGAACACATCAAAAATATAATACACCATAATCAAGTAGGCTTCATCCCAGGAATGCAGGGATGATTCAACATATGAAAATCCATCAACTCCTTCTGAGACTGGGTTAGCTCACTCAGGATGAGCTCCTCTAGATCCATCCATTTGGTTGCAAATTGCATGATTTCATTGTTTCTGATAGCTGAGTAATATTCCATTGTATAGATGTACCACAATTTTTTAATCCATTCTTCAGTTGAGGGACATCTGGGTTGTTTCCAATTTCTAGCTATTACAAATAAGGCTGCTATGAACATAGATGAGGAGACTTCCCTATGTCTCCATGAGAGGTCCTTTGGGTGTATACCCAGAAGTGGTATGGCTGGGTCTTGAGGCAAGATTATTCCTAGATTTCTAAGATATCGCCAGACAGACCTCCATAGTGGTTGCACAAGCCTGCACTCCCACCAGCAATGGAGTAGGGTACCCCTTTCTCCACACCCTCGCCAGCATGCGCTATCATTTGAGCTCTTTATTTTAGCCATTCTAACAGGTGTTAGGTGGAATCTCAGGGTCGTCTTGAGTTGCATTTCTCTGATGATTAAGGATGTTGAACATTTCTTCAGGTGTCTCTCAGCCCTTAGGGATTCCTCCTTTGTGAATTCTCTATTTAGCTCCATCTCCCATTTTTTGATTGGATTATTTGGTTTCTTGGCATTTAGTAAAGGACCTCTCACGGAAACATAGGGAAGTAGAGCATGGGAGGGTGGGGCTGGGAAGCGGGAAAAGAGGACAATATGATAAGGATGTAACCTGAAGCAACAAACAAATAAATTTATTAACTAAAAAAAAAAAAAGAAAAGAAAAGAAAAAAAAAAGGCAGGGGGCAGGGCTGAAACACTGTGAATGGAACAGAGGATACAGCCATTCGGCCTGGATTTGCAGACCTCCAGGTGTAGAGAAGACGTGGAGCTAAGGTAAAATACAAGAGAAAATACAAGAGAATTGTGGTATTGGCCCATGCCTTTGACTTCAGTGGAGACGGGGGGGGGCACCTTAGAGTTGGTGGTCTTATGTACTCTGGAGTCATACGGAGCGGGGTGGTGAGGGTGCATACTCTTGGTCCCACCATTCAAGAAGAGTACCACACTGGAGACAGAAACAGGCAGATCCCGGAGCTCAGGGTCAGCCTGATGCAGGGCAAACTCTAAATAGAGAAAGACTTCGATCCAGGAGTGGTGGAACACATCTTTGATCCCTTCAGATGAGAAATACAGGTCCCTGTTCCCAATAATTAGAGTTCAGAGACACACACATGGGATTTGGAGGGACCTAGGTTTGGAGGCTACTTACAAAAGGCCGTCTCGATGCAGGCAGATTGTCCTTTGGGATCTCAAAATATATACACTAGAGCTGGTTTAGCTCCAAGGTGACAGAATGATTTCTTCTTTAACCCGGATTGAAAGATAACGCTTTGTATGTTGTCAGAAGGCCAAATTTGCTTCAGGAGAAGTACTACCTAGTCCCCCCCATCCCCCCCCAGAAAAAAAAAAAAGAGGGCAATTGTCCTAGGGTTGGGATTGGGGCAGGGCTCTGTTCTTATCGTTCCAGGAGAATCGAAGTGTCCATTAGGGGAGCCTGGGGACGGCGGACAGCGGAATCCTCAGCAGAGAGCAGAATTAGGCACCAAGGAGGATGAGTGACCCAGTTGATTCTGCCTGGCAGACTTCCTCAATAGCTGTCTCCATCGGGGGCCTGCAACCACCACTGCAATCCAGTGTCGCTGGGAACGTTCAGCTCTACACAATGCCCCGGCCGGAACCTCAGTGAAGCCTGCAAGATCAGCTTCTGCCTACAAACCCCTTAGGTCATCTAAACAGCTGAGAACAGAAGGACTGAACATAAAAGGATTGTACTAACATTTTTAATCATTTTTCCCATTTGGGTTGGGGCCCCAAACAGGTCTACTACGACCCAAATCAGCAGGAAGTCACTTTAAGAGAGCGACGTCCCATGCCCAGAGGGTGGGGGAGGGTGTTTCTCCGCCCTCCTTTTTGGTTATTTGAAGGTTAACTGAAAACTCTGTTATGTAGGGGAAGAGACTACAAGCTGATAAATGATCCTGTCTTAATGGGTTTTGGAGATTAGCCCCAGGGAATTCCTACTTTTCCTTCTCTGTATCCTTCTTCCTCTCCTATGTAGGAGTGCATGGGCTTGAGAAAAATGAGATATAGTCATAGCACAGGAAGGTCCAAGAAGAAGGGGCAGATTATTGAATATGCCCTTATACCTTTGTATATTGATACAAAATTAGTAGGTTATTTGGCTAAAGTGGTATTGACCATTGTTTATTGTGCAAAAATAAGATTGTATTGGATTACATAGGTATTGATCTTTGTATATTGATACAAAATTAAGATTATAGTTGGCCACAATGGTATTGACCCTTGCATATGGACGTAATATTAAGATTATATTGGGCTACATAGGCATTGATCTTGGTATATTGATACATAATTAAGAGTATATTTAACCACAATTGAATAGACCTTTGTATATTGATACAAATTTAAAGATAATGCTTCCCAATGGTATCATACCTAGAGATACTTAAAAATAAAATGTGAAGCTCTGACCACTTGATACCAACCGTCTAAAACGGTCTAGGATAGTTAAAACATACTCCTAGTCATGCAAACATGTCTCTTTGTTAGCTACTATGACAGTCTATCACAGATATTCTTTAAACTACCCAGTAATCAAGTTGCTAAGAGACAAGCAACATTTGCTTATCTAAATACAAGAGATGGTTAGGGCATCTTCAAAAACCCCTAGAGATCTGCAGAATATGGCATTCAAAGATGTTATCTTAAATCAAGATTTTTTTTGATATCGAGACATATCAGCGCCTGACAGCACCCCCTATTCTACTCCAAGTAGAAGATAAGCATCGAAGAACCTCCACTGTAAGATGGTTGAATTAGTGGCAAGCCTTTCTCTTGGCATGAAAAAACCCCTTGCACCAACTGCAGACAGACTGCTGTCCAAAAAGGACAAAACTTGGTAGCAGGGAAGTCGACAGCCTAACTCTGCCAAAACAGGGTAGGTAAGTCCTTCATAACCCCTGCTCTACAACAAATGTCTGTCAGAGAAACAGGACCCAAAGCCTGAAGATTGATGCTGGAATGTATGGAGAGAAAATGGGAACTGTCCAGGCAGTTATTGGTATGTTCTTTCTTAGTTTTGGAAGCTGCAGGCTCTGCACTTCCTATATAAGCAAATATATTTATCCCTCTCAGGTCTCTGAGGTGGTTGAAGAATAGACAGATAGAATCTTATAGTTAAATTTTGAACTGTTTAGGAATCAAGAGGGTGTTATAGATCTAAGAAGATACTCTTAAAAGTGTGTTGCAAGATAGTATGAATGTTGAGTCACATATAGACCTTTAAACTCATGGAGTTGGGTAGATAGTAAAATGTTAAAGTCAGGGGCCAAATAGGTATAAACTGAACATTGGGAAGGTATACTGGGCCAATTTACTCTCATAAATGTGGCATATTTATATCTATTGTTTTGTATAATACTTACTGTTATAAGAGAAGGAACCAGCTGTTGGACTGAAAGGGGAAACTTCTGGAGGGAAGAGGGTGGAAGGGTGGGATAGGAAGGGGGAATAGGGAGGGGTTTGTTACTGAGATGTAACTTGAAGAAAAAAAAGTATTTAATTAAAAAAAAAAAAGTAACTCTAGGGACAGTCTTAATAAATCTTCCGAAAAGTAAAAAAAAGAAAATCCATCAACTCAATTCACCATATAAATAAGTTGAAAGAAAAAAAAACCACATGATCATCTCGCTAGATGCTGAAAAAGCATTTGACAAAATTCAAAACCTGTAACTGAACTTTTTAAAATTATCAAGTATTTATTTATTGATAACTATTCGCTTATTAAAACAAATATGAACACTTAACTACTCATCCTACAAATTCCTACAACCCCTTTAACCTAACCACTAAACCTAATGACAACTATTACAGCTATTTTCCTAAACTTTTAGAAGGATACAGTCTCTGGGGGCAGGTCCTCAGTCATCAGGAACACAGTCTCTGTGGTAGACCCTTTAATGCACTTAACAGTCTTTTTTCTGGAACATCTCATGTAGATTCATCAGGGTAAATTGGCTATGGCAGTCTCACCTTAAATAAGGCTTGAGGCTTTCTTCTCTCTGGGAGACATCAGCCATCTGTAGGCCAACTTATTTCCTTCGCATCAGCAACTCTGCTGCTCTGCCTCAGTCCTTAAAGCCATCCACAGTTTTGTTTAGGCCACTGTTTGGATAAGGCAAACCCCTCTAGGTAAAAGCTGAAGCCACAGTGTTTAGTCCTTGGCCTTTTGCTGTCTAGCTGAGGCTTTTTCTGCTCACCAGCTTCTTTCTGCCTCAGGGAGATCTGGCCATCAATTCACCAGCACTTTCTCCATCAGATGATAAGGACTCACTAGCATCAAAGCTCTTTAACATGGAGGGCCCTCTTGGCTCCATGCACTTTTCCTTAAATAGGTGGAACACTGTTTCAGCTTAGTTTGGGCTCCACCCACTTAGCAGCTGAAAACAATGCCAGGCCAAATACTTTGTTTCTAGTCCATTAAGTCTTTCCTGTTTTTCCTGACTTCAACCTTGTTTTTAGTCCATTAAGTCTTTCCTGTTTTTCACCTGGCTTCATCCTTGTTTTTCAACAAGGTGATAAGCTAATTGCTCACAGCCAAGTTGATCTTCATGCCCTAATCAAGAGACTGTATCAGAAACCCCTAGATATTTACAAACACCCCTTCATGCTAAAAGTCCTGGAGAGAATGGGCATACAAGGACCCATACCTAGAAATAATAAAGGCGATACACAGCAAGTATATCAAATTAAATGGAGAGAAACTTGAAGCATTTTCCTCTAAACTCAGGGACAAGACAAGGATGTCCACTTTCACCATATCTCTTCGACATAGTACTTGAAGTTCTTGCTAGAGCAATAAGACAGCTAAAGGATATCAAGGGATATTGGAAATGAAAAAGTCAAATTATCCCTATTTGTACACAATATAATAGTATACATAAGCGACCCCAAAAATTCCACCAGAGAACTCTACAGCTGATAAACACCTTCAGCAAGGTGGCTAGATACAAAATTAATTCAAAAAAATCAGAAGCTCTTCTTTGTACAAAAAAAATGAATGGGTTGAGAAAGAAATTAGGGAAACAGCACCCTTCACAATAGCTACAAACAATATAAAATACCTGGGGGTAACTCCAACCAAGCAAGAGAAACACCTGAATGACAAGAACTTCAAGTCCTTGAAGAAAGAAATTGAAGAGGACATCAGAAGATGGAAAGATCTCCCATGCTCATGGATAGGTAGGAGCAACATAATAAAAATGGCCATCCTCCAAAAGCAATATACAGAATCATGCAATTCCTATCAAAATACCAACACAATTCTTTAGACCTGGAAAAAGTAATGCTCAACTTCATATGGAATAACAAAAAACCCAGAATAGCTAAATCAATCCTGTACAATAAAAAAAACATCTGTAGGTATCACCATCCACACTTTCAAGCTGTACTACAGAGCAATAGTAATAAAAACACCATGGTACTGGTATGGAAACAGACCAGTGTGTCAATGGAATTGAATTGAAGACCCAGAAATAAATCCACACACCTATGGTAACCTAATTTTTGACAAAGAAGCCAAAACTGCACAATGGAAAAAGGACAGCATCTTCAACAAATGGTGCTGGTCCAACTGAATGTCCACATGTAAAAGAATGAAATTAGACCCATACTTATCACCTTGTACAAAACTTAAGTCCAAGTGGATCAAAGACCTTAACATAAGCCCAGTTACACTAAATCTACTAGAAGAGAAAGTGGGGAAACCCTCAAATTCATTGGCACAGGCGACAACTTCCTGAACAGAACACCAACAGCTCAGAACCTAAGACCAACAATCAATAAATGGGACCTCATGAAACTGAAAAGCTTCTGTAAGGCAAAAGACACTGTCATTCGAACAAAACGGCAGCCTACAGATTGGGAAAAAATCTTCACCAATCCCACATCTGACAGAGGGCTAATATCCCAAATTTACAAAGAACGCAAGAAATCAAATGCCAAGAAACTAAATAATCCAATCAATAAATGGGGAACAGAGCTAAACAGAAAATTTAAAAAGGAGGAATTCCTAATGGCTGAGAGACACTTGAAGAAATGCTCAGCATCCTTAATCATCAGAGAAATGCAACTCAAGAAAACTCTGAGATTCCATCTCACATCTGTCAGAATGGCTAAGATCAAAAGCTCATATGATCGCACATGCTGGCGAGGGTGTAGAGAAAGGGGAAATCTCCTCCATTGCTTGTGGGAGTTCAGACTTGCACAACCACTATGGAGGTCAGTCTGGTGATATCTTAGAAAACTTGGACTAGCTCTGCCTCAGGACCAAGCCATACCACTTCTGGGTATACATTCAAATGATTCCTTACCGAATCACAAGGGTGTCTCCTTATCTATGTTCATAGCAGCTTTATTTACAATAGCTTGAAACTGGAAACAACCCAGATGTCCCTCAACTGAGGAATGGATTAAAAAACTGTGGTACATCTACACAATGGAATACTACTCAGCTATAAGAAACAACAAAATCAATATACAAAGATCAATACCAATGTGGCCAAAAAAAAAAAAAAAAAAAGAAACAACAAAATCATAAAATTTGCAGCCAAATGGATAGAACTAGAGACTCATCCTGAGTGAGCTAACCCAGACTCAGAAGGATGCACATGGCATCTATTCACTTATGGTTGGATTTTACCCATATAGTACAGGATATCTATGCTACAACCAATGCTTAAAGGGAACATGAACATAGACTTTTTTTCCTGTCAATGCGACACTTTGCCCTGGTGGTGCTGCCTTGTAGGCCCCCAGTGTATGAGGAGGCTCTTGGCCCTCATATGACTGCTGAACTGGGGCAGGGGACTGTTATGTAGGGACATTCCACTCCAGAGGAGTGTGATGGAAGGGACAGGGGGTAGAGGGTGGGAGGGCGGGACTGGGAGGGTTTGAAAGAGGATACTGTAATGGAGATGTTACCTGAAGTAATAAATAAATATTAAAAAAATAAAATATGATAGTAATTCTGAAAAAATAAAACCTATAATCTATCTAATACTTATCTACAAACACCCTAACTATGGCTATTTTAATTTTCTTAAAAGGATATTAATATTGTTAGTGTAGGTCCAAGTAGGATGACTTGGTTTTAAACCAGTCCCACTAGGCAGTCCCTTTCATATCTTAGTGTCTGTTTGGGGCTTTGCCATTTTATATGGCCAGTTTATTTCAACCACCAAATTGTGGCCGGTTTATAAAGCCTGTTCCAACTGCCCAACTGAGCGTGTCCTGGATGGCTTCTAAATTTTGCTTGCCTCTTTCACTCTTCCAGCATTCTGGTGCCACAAGACAGACACCGTTAAGGAACTCTCTCAGCAGGTTTTATGCCACACCTTTGCCTAAGGCTATTGCAGCCTTAGTTCTGTTAATGGAATATATTGTTATGCATTTCTCCAGGTTGTCTTCTCAGTTGGTGAAGGCAGGAGGAAGAGAGTGTCCCACAGAGTTTTCTGGTTTATATATCAAATTATCTTGTGATCCTTGATGGTCTCCAGGGTCCACAAAATCTCTTGCGATGACCAACAGTGTGGTTTCTTGTGGCAACCAAAGTCATCTGCATGGTTTGCACAGTTTCTTAGCCATGTTCCTATAATAAGACATATAATATTTCTCACTTTCATGAGATACCTGACTCTTCCTTATGTTATGCCAGATGCTAATCTAAACTGCCTACTAATTCACTAAAAAGGCCTAACTTCTACCACAGAACTTTAAGCACTATGTTGAATAAGATAAGGGAGAGTGTCACCCTTCCCATCTTGTTCTTGCTCTTAGTGGGAATGTTGGATTGAGTGAGTACCCTATTATCCCACTAAGCTACATATTTTTTCTTTTTGTTCTTTTTATTTTGTGAATTTTGTATCATGCACCCTGTTCCTTTCATCACACACCTCCCCTCATACCCACCCTCCACTCTTGAAACCTCTCCAAATATAAAAAAAAAAAATCTCTTTGTGGAAGCTGTAGTGCGTCTCAGTGTGTCCAACAATATTCCATTTTGTCCACACTTTTTTGCTTGCAAATGTTCATTATAGGGACTCACTGGTCGAGTACCAGGCCTCTGGCTTCTGCTACTTTGTCAATACTGGTATCTCATTGGGACTCCTCTCATCCTGTTGTTGTCCCATGTCATGGAAATCCTGTAGGATTTGGGTCTGTAGAGCTGGCCTCTTCATGCATTCCAGCAGATTGCCAATGGAGTATATGTTGGGGTGGGCCAACTCAAAGCCCTGATTCTGTTCCTGCAACCCCCACATCCAGGGCCAGTTCTACTGTGTTACTCAGGTAAGGTGCAGGTCCTGCTTTCCCAAGTGCTACAGCATATGAAGGGCAGGGATAGCTCTCCTACACGTGTGACCCCTTTGGGGATAGATCTCCTATCTGCCTCTGGTGGTGATGGGAAAAGGGAGGAGAAAGGATCTCTCCTTCATCAACACTAATGAAATAATTCAGTACACCCCTTACTCTATTTTCAGGCATCCTGTGACTGCTTCAGAGGTCATTATCATATGTTTATTTCTCCAAGTTCAGAACTGAACTACCCCATACCAGTCAAGCCATGGGAAATGGCCAAGGCTTTTAGTCTCTGTAGATTTAGACATGAGGGATTAATTAGAAGAAAAAGAAGAATATCTAAGGTTTGGTGATTCAAGGTAGTATGTTTAAAATACATAATTTTGCCATTCTACATTTCATCACTATAATATGTGAGAAATAGATAAGAGATGTTCCTTGAGTTTCACTCAAATAATCAGTGAAGAAAGTTGTGCTAACCAAACAGTGAACATACAACTATTTCAGGAAGGGAAATTATATTCTTTTGATCTAATCATAAATAAGATAACTAGTAAATAATTCTTGAAATTTTCTTTATGGGGATTTTGGAACACAAGAAAAAGATTCCTGGAGAAGAAGCAGAGTTTTGGACTGAGGTAGGACTGCTGTACTGGAAGATGACTTTGTGGTGTACATGCCAGTCTATGTCAGCAGAGAGGTGTGCCGAAACATTTCCAAGAACAACAGATTGTCAGCAAGCAACAGTTTCATTATAAACATACTTTCTCTCACAAATACAAATACAAGACCTTTGGATAAGGTGAGTCCAGATGACAGGAGAGGTGTTCTGGAAGTGTTGTTTTTCTGTCATGAGGAATTCTTTCCTCCTGCATAGAGAATGTGGATTTTTATAAACACTTTAAAAAGAAAAAGTGAGCTTATACTGCAAGAGAACAATGAAAACATGTTTGAATTCTACAGTGTGCTATTTTTAAGTTGTGTGATCATAAAGGAAAGACTGAATTTTTCTGGTGTTGAGGTTTCTCAAAAGCTAAGATGTGGAATAAAACAGAGATGGATACTACTGGAGGGCCTATTATATGTAGAATGCAGAAGCCTCTTTGAGGTTCATATTCTCAGGTGTTCAATTGAATTTTTGAGGCCAACCAGAGGCTCTGATACTCAATTTCCTGTTTGGTTTTGTAGATTTCTCACTAGCTGTGTATCCTGGTTGTGTGTATACACAGCTGTAACTTTGCAAAATTAATCCAGTATCCTGCATTTGTAGCACTCCTGTATAGTAGGACTCTTCATGACAGAGCTTTAAACAACTTTGTTTTTGATGTCTTTTGGAATGATCAAGGAACACTCAAGCATCTAACTTGCAGCCACTGGAATTTTAAAATTAAAATATAACTAAGAATATAGTTCTTCCTGTGACTCTGATGCATGAAATATGGCCCAGACTCAATAAAGAAATTGTCTAGAAATAAATGAAAGATTTTTGTCTATGATTCAGTGTTGAAACACTAAACCTTTAAGTCCCAGAAATCTGTCCTCCTAAAATAGCTGTTCTCTAATATAAAGTGACAAAATGACAATTCCTAACATTAGGACCAAAATAATTACTATTCTATCCTCAAAGTCCATTTATGAAACACTGAGAAGTGAACCGAGAGAACATGCCCATGCATCCCTTTCATAGAAATTGAACGTATAAATGTTAACATGTGAAATCTAAGCTTAGTGCCAACTGTGTCAAAGCTGGTTATTAGAAACACCTCTTTGGAGGATGGCTGGAATGTTCCTTCTTCTACAGCTGCACCTATGCTCAAGGAAGTAAAAGAACTTCCCCTAAGAACTTCCTCTTTATTTCCAAGGCATGACACAGGAGACTGGTTTTTTTTTTAATGATGCTGACAACTTTGTCAATTTGATCAATAATATTCTATCATCTCTAATGATAATGCTTTATTCCTATCAATAGTCAGTTGAGATGCTTGCAGTAAGTATGTTCTATACCAGGAACTAAACATCAATGAAACTTCAAAAAGAAGCCTATGTCCAAGTAAGGAACCCACCATTCTAATGTGCCCAGGCATCAGTGGTTTTCTGTGAAGTGTGGTTCTGTTTTCAAATCCAGATCACTCAATAGATGATAGATACTCTCATTCCCTGTAACTATTCTCTGCATGGTCCCCATGGCTGCTCCCTTCTGAACAAGAGCATCCTGGATGAGATTGAGAAATGTATCTAAGAGCCCATCACTCTGCCATTTTTTCTAGCTTATCTAGATCAGAATCTAAGTCCTTTTCTCCCTACACAATTGCCCTCACACCTGCCCTTCACAAGCACTCATTGTTTTTGTCTTCATTGACTTTCCCTCCTGGCCATGTCCCATGATCATCACTTTGAGTAAGGAACTTCAAAAAGACCTGTTTACATGACACCTGTACACAGTGGCCCCAAAATACAATTTCATATGGTTTTATACAAGTGATCTCATCCACACTTCAGCTTTTTCTCATCAAAATCCCAGACCTCAGCCATGTCCCTTGTTTACAATTTGAGTAAAGGAACTTGACAAAGACCTGTTTACATGACATCTGTATGTGGTGGCCCCTAAAAGACTCCATTTCAACTATGTCTGTCCCTTTGTATACCTCAGTTTTCCTCATATAAGGTATCACTACACAACATTAGACCATGTGTCTGAGTATGCTGTTCTAATTTTGATCACAGATGGCATGATACTGAATGAGTTAATGAACAAAGCATACAAGAATCTAGAAACAGGGAATATGCCTTAAAGGCATGAGTGTATCATAGTGGTGATGATTTGTATTTATGCTTTATTTTTATCTGTCAAGTTATAAGTATTTATTTTAAAAGGTAGTAAGGAGACACAGGATGCTCATCATCTCAGTTTTACTGATGCCTAGTAGTCCTGGGCACCTGCTATGCTCCTGACTATGCATTCTTCATTGTCAATATTTCCTGATTAGATAACTATAAAAATGTATTCCCATTTTTTTCTGTAACAAATTTCCTTTTTATTATTGTGTTCATGCTTACCATAGACACATGGAATGCCAGGCAATTTGTTACTACACTTGAATAATTGCAAAAATTACTCTTTTCTTTAGATCCCTGGGATGTGTAAAGTACAGGGCCAGTTGAGGAAGGGTGGCCAGAAAGGACAGTGTTGCAGAGGAGAGGGTAACAGGGTTACAGAAAGTCTGTATTTAATTATGATAAGTAATGGGCTGGTGTAGAGTTACTAGTAGAACATGTGTGAGCTTTCTTACTCATGTTGCCACACCTTTGAATTGAGAAGAAAAGCAGGTAGGAACATTCAAGACAGATTTTAAAATAAGTTCAACAGAATGATGCTGTTGGAGGAAGATCAATTTAGTGTAAACATTCATTACAAGCCAGTTCCTTTTATTCTCCTGTTCTGATTTATAT
>CAJQZJ010034382.1:685060-705090 GCA_907164525.1 Lophiomys imhausi
TTTGGTTTTGTGGAAACAGGCCTAACAAAGTGAAATCACTTGAGCTCCGATTCCATTTCTCCATGGAAATGTATTTTCTGGAAGAGGGACCTGAAAGTGACTTATTATGCAAAATAGAACAGGAGAATAAGGAAGAACTGGTTTTAAATAGATGCTTACAATGAACTGTTCTTCTTCCAGCATTGTCATTCTATTGAACATATTTTGAAATCTGAACTAAATGCTTTTTTCCTCTTGCCTCTGGCCATGTTGTCAATGCAGAGATATCTATATAGTCATTTTGAAATCAAGGGTTGCAACATGAGTAAGATAACATACATATTACCTTCTAATTAACTCCATGCAAGATCATTACTAACCTACCTTATAAAATAAAGAAACTCATGTCCCCACTCCCCGTGTCCTCTGCACCTCTTGCTTCCTGGCCCTCTTCCCCCAACTGGCCATACTGCAGACAGTTCCTGGGGATATGTTTCTTGGTGCACTGCCTCTCAAATTCTCTAATGAATCTTCATTTTTCCTGAAAATTCCCTCCACTCACAATTCACTGTTCTAGGCCTAAAGGTTTTTTGTGTGCTCAGATCCATACTTATCCTAAGATGCTATTAAATTCCAAAAGGATGCTTTGATTTGTGAAATTTTTCAACTATCAAATGAATGCACACTCTCAATGAAAATCTTAATACAATAAAACATAATAAATGTCACATGTTGCATAATATGTATTTTTGTTATATTTTACAATTGTAAATATTGTACGGATATGTCCACATACTGCAAATGCTATATTCAAGATTTCTCTTCTTACTTTCGTTTGGGTTTTTGTACTCTACTGGCAAGCGTGAGAAGCCCTTAAAAACCTGTTCATTGGGGAAGAAATTAGTCAGTAATGAGTTCTTGACTTTCTGCAGAGCAATATTTTGAAACTTGTTACTTTTTTCATTTATTTATATGTATTTGAGGGATGCCTGCAAGCCACAGTACTTGTTGGGAGAGTCAATTAACTTCCTCCATCCTGAGGTTCAAACTCAGATCATCAGGTTGGAAGCAAGTGAGCTTACTTGCTAAGCTGTCTCACCAACCCAAATAATAAAGTAATAACTTCCTGTTATTTATTAACCATTTATGTCATATACATTTATTTATACATTTATTGCACATGTTAGATGTATTCAACCTAGTGAAATAAAACAAAAATCATTACCTCTGTTTAGAATAAATAAGTTAAAACAAAAATAAAATGATTAATTATGTAGCATATATGCATATATATTATTATGTAATCCTAAGCACAGAAATATAACATGCTCAGTCTGTATAACTTACAGGTATGTATAGTTTGCAAGAGTTGTTTGGTATTGGATAACAAATTGAATTTTCAATAGATCAGGAAGAGTACATGATATAGCCTTGATGGGGGAAATGATGTGATGGTGTTATAATCTGAAATATAAAATATCATCTAAAAGGACAAACATTCCTTCCAGGATAATGTTTTCTACTGCTCTATGGCCTCAGTTATGGTGTGTCCTATAGCTCTGTTCTGTGTCACCTGATTCTATTTCATTCACTCTCTCAAGATTACAAAGTACATAATTTTGATCTATTATCTTTCCAACACATGTTTTCTTTCTTCTCTTACCAGTTTTCAGTATAAGAGTTCATGCTTGTTGATGCACATCCTTAATCCCATCATTTGAGAAGAATACACCCTTAATCCCAACACACTAGAAACAGAACTCAGAGCTCAAGGCAGACTGACACAAAAGAAGCTCTAAATAGAGAAAAACTTCAATCCAGGGGTGGTGGAGATCCAGGCAGATCTCAGAGCTCAAGGTCAGACTGACACAAAAGAAGCTCTAAATAGAGAAAAACTTCATTCCAGGGGTGGTGGAGCACATCTTTAATCCCATCAGTTGGGAACCACATGTCTTTGATCCCAATACTTAGAATGCAGAGACAGGCACATAGGATTTGGAAGGATTTAAATTTAAAAGATACTTACAAAAGGCATGCTGAAATTCAAAAAAATTGTCCTTTGAGATCTCAAAATATATACACTAAAGGTTAGTTTAGCTCCAAAATATCAAAATAATTTCTTCTTTAATCTAAATTGAAAGATAATACTTTATATATTGTCAAAAAACCAAATTTGCTCCAGGAAAAATATTACCTGACTCCCCACCAAAAAAGGTAGTGTCCCAGAGTTATGATTAGGGCAGGGCTCTGTTCTTATCTTTCCAGGAGATTTAAAGCATCCATCCAAGGAATCCAGGGACAACTGGACAACGGAAACCTCAGAAGAAAACAGATCAAACACCAAAGAACACAAGTAGCCCAGACGACCCAGCCTTGCAGACTTCCTCAATAGCTGTTTCCTCAAAAGTCTACAATCACAACAACTCAAAATCGTTAAGATTGTTCAGTTCCACAGACTGCTCCAGTCAGAACTTTTCAGTAAAGCCCTGAAGTTCAGCTTCTGTCTACAAACTTCTTAGGACATTTAAATAGCTGAGCACAAAAAGAATGAACGTCAAATGATTCTATTAACATTTCTAACCATTTTTCCATTCTTGTTTGGGCCCCAAACAGGTTTACTATGTCCCAAATCAGCAGGAAGTCATTTCAAGAGAGTGACATCCCATCCCCAGAAAGTGGGGAGGGTGTTTTTCCCCCCTTTGGTCATTTGATAGAAAATCTTGTTATTTAGGGGAAGAGATTACAAGCTGTTAAATGGTCTTGTTAAATAGGTTTTAGAGATTAGACCCAGGGACTTCTCTCTTTTTCTTTTCTGTATCCTTCTTTCTCTCCTATGTAGGAGTGAACAGACTTGAGAAAAAAAATAGGACATAGACATAAGATAGGAAAGATAAAGAAAAAAGGACAGATTATTGAATATGCCCTTATGCCTTTGTATATTGATACAAAATTAATATTATATTTGGCTAAATTGGTATTGATCTTTATATATTAATGCAAAATTAAGATTGTATTGGGCTACATCAGTATTGATCTTTGTATATTGATACAAAATTAAGATTATATTTGGCCATGATGGTATTGACCCTTGTATATTGATGCAATATTAAGATTGTATTGGGCTACATAGGTATTGATCTTTGTTATTGATACAAAATTAAGATTATATTTGGCCACATTGGTATTGATCTTTGTATATTGATACAAAATTAAGGGTAACACTTTTTAAAGGTATTGTACCTGGTAATGCTTAAAAATTAAATGTGGAAGTTTCGGTCTTTTGCTACCAACTGTCATAAACTGTTTAGGGTAATTAATAAATGCAAACTAATAGTCATTCAAGCTTGTCATTTTGTTAGGTACTATGACAGTCTATCACAGGTATTTTCTAAGCTAATCAGAAATCAAGTTGCTAAGAGACAAGCAACATTTGCTTATCTAAATATAAGAGATAGATAGGGCATCTTCAAAAACCTCAAGAGATCTGCAGAATATGGCATTCAAAGATGTTTTCTTAACTTAAGATTTTTTGATATCGAGACATGTCAGCTCCTGACAGCACCCCCTATTCTACTCCAAGCAGAAGGTGAGCATCAAAGAATCTCCAGTGGGAGATGGTTGAATTAGTGGCAAGCCTATCTCTTGGCAAGAAAAACTCCTTGCTTCAACTGCAGACAGACTTCTGTCCAAGAAGGACAAAACTTGGAAGCAGATAAGTCGACAGCCTAGCTCTGCCAAGACAGGGTAGGCAAGTCCGTCATAATTCCTGCTCTACAATCAATGTCTGCCAGAGAAATGGGGCCAAACGGCTGAAGATTGATGCTGTAATGTATGGAGAGAAAATGGGAACTGTCCAGGCAGCCACTGGTATGTCATTTCTTAGTTTTGGAAGCTGCGGGCCCTGCACTTCCTATATAATCAGATATATTTATCCCTCTCAGGTCTCTGAGGTGGTTGAAGAATAGATAACTAGAGTCTCATAGTTAAATTTTGAGTTGTGTAGGAAACAAGAGGGTGTTCTGGATCTAAGAAGATGCTTTTAAAATTGTGATGCAAGTTAGTATGAAAGCTGAGTTAGATATAGAACTTAAAACTCATGGAGATGGTTAGATAGTAGAATGTTAAAGTCAGGTGCCAAATACATATGGACTGGACATTGGGAATATATGCTAAGCCATAAAACTCTCATAATTGTGGCCTATTTATTTCTGTTGTTTTGTATTGTATTTATTGTTATAAGAGAAAGAACCATTTCTTGGACTGAAAGGGGGAGCTGTTGGGGGAAAAAAGATATACCTTAAACTTCAAAAAAAAGGGAAGAGGATGGTGGGTGGAGAGGGAAGAGGGTGTGAGAGTGGGACTGGAGGGGGGGTAGGGAGGGGATTGTGATTGAGATGCAACTTGAAGAAATAAAAAAAAATTATAAAAAGAAAGAGTTCATGCTTACATATCTGAGACGTATACTGGAGACACGTCCTGAGAATATTAATGGCCTGTGTAGTTATGTTGGATTACTGACATTTTTCAAAACTAAACAACAGCAGATGTTACCTCGTGAAAATTATTCACATGCAGTAACAAATAATTTAGCATTCCTTATATCTGTGGTGAGCACAAAAAACAATTGTAAAACAATGTTGTCACAGAAAAATGAGAAGACAGTTTTATAGTTTTCTAATCAAGAAATACTTTGACAATGAGGAATGCATAGACAGGAACATGGCAGGTGCCCAGGACCACATGTCATAGAGAAAATACAGAAGAATCCTGTGTTTCCTTATTACATTTTTAAAACACACACTTATAAGCCAACAGATAAACATGAAGTATAAATAAAACCACAATTGCCACCTTTATGATATACCTTCTAAACACCTTTTCTGTTCCTAGGTGCTTGCATGCATTATAATTTAACTCATGGAAGATCATGTAATCTGCAGCATGAATAAAGAAGATGATGACAATACTAGACCAACAAACTCAAGTATATGACATGAAATTACATAAAAGTCCTCATGTCTGTGTGTCTGTGTGTGTGTGTGTGTGTGTGTGTGTGTGTGTGTATAAACATGGAAGTCAAAGGGTAAGAGATAGCTGGACTGAAACCTATCCTGAGCCTCTAGATTTGGGCACCATGTAAATAGGTCTGTGTGAAGACACCTACTCAAAGTGATGATCAGGATCAGGAGGGAAAATCAATGAAAACAAAAATAATTATTGCTTGTGAAGGGCAGGTGTGAGGGCAATTGTGTAGGGAAAAAGGACTTGAATTCTGATATGGATAAGACTGGAAAACAGGGAGAGTGATGTGCTCTTAAGTATATTTCTCAACCTCAACCAGGATGTTCTTTTCAGAAGGGAGGTGTCATGGGGACCATGGAGAGAAGCCTAATTACAGAGAATGAGAGTATCTGGTGACCGATCTGGGTTTGAAAATAGAGTCACATGTCCCACAAAACCACTGACACCAAAGCATATTAAGATAGTGAGTTCCTACCTGGATATAGGCTCCTGTCTAATGAGTTATTGATGCCCAGTCCCCAGCACACCATTTACAGCTGACTCTCAACCTGAATGCCTGTTGAGAAGAACAAAACTGTATCGTTAGAGATGATAGATTATTATTGTTCATACTGACAAAGCTGACATTATTTTTAAAAACCAGTCTCCTACATCATGCCTTGTGAATAAAGAGGGAGTTCTTAGGGGGCAGTTCTTTTACTTCCTGGAACACATATTTAGCTACAAAGGAACATTCCAGCCATCCTCTCAGGAGGTTTTCCAATTCACAACTGTGGAAACAGAGACTGCACTAAGCTTAGACTTCACATGTTCACCTTTACATGTTCAATTTCTATGAAAGGAATGCACACGTGTGTATTCTCTCATATCAATTCTCTGTGGGGGAACAGTTAGACCAGTAATTATTTTGTTTCCAATGTTAGAAACTACCATTTTGACCCCTTATATTAGAAAACAGCTATTTTTAGGAAGCCAGTTACCTGGGACTTAAGATTTAAGATTTAGATACTGAGTCAGAGCCAGAGGTCTTTCTTTTTTTCCCCAGACAATTTCTTTATTGGATCTGAACCTTATTTAATGCACCAGAGTCACAGGAAGAACCATACTGGGGTCCATTTTAATTTAAAAATTTTCCAGTAGTGGCAAGGTAGATATTCATGTGCCCCAGGATAATTCCAAAAGATGTGAAAACATAAAGTTGTTTATAGCTCTTTCATGAGCACTCCTATCATACAGGAGTGCTACAAATTCAGGATATGGGATTAATTTTGCTAAAGTTACAGGTGTGTGCACACATAGCACACAGTAAGCAAAAAACTACAGAGCACAAGAAATTGACCATCACAGCCCCTTAGTCTGAAAAACTGCATGGGACACCTGAGAACCTCAATAAATTGTCTACATTCTGTGCATATTAAGTCCTTAAGAAGTGTATGTCTCTTTCTTCAATTCCATGTCTTACCTTTTGAGAAACCTCAAGACCAGAAAAAATTTCAGCTGATTACTTATGGTCACCTTGAAAAAAAGCACATTGTAGAGTTCAAATATGTTTGCATTGTTTCTCTTGAATTTTAAGCTCACTTTGCTTTTCTACTTTGTCATGAAAATCACAGATCTTGCATATGACTTTAAAAACCACACCTCCAGATTGCCCCCTAGTTCACCTAGCCCAAACCAGCTCTGCTCAATAATATCATCTGGATTCAGCTCATCCAAGGATCTCATGCTTGTGCTTGTATTTTTTAGAAAAACTACCTGTACAATACATCCATTCCCTGTGGACAGTGTGTGGGTCTTGAGAAGTCTTCAGCACCCAGCACCCCTCTTCATATCCTCTGCCGGGTATGGCACAAGATCATCGCCCTATGCTGCACCCCAACTGAAGGCTGAAAATGTCCTTCTTGCACAAGAATGCCGTGTTCTACCAAAATATAAGAAAATAAACTTCCATGAATTATCTATTAGTCATTTTACTCACACTGAAACTAAAAGAATATCATTAACCCTCCTGAAATATTTACATCTTCATTGTTCAGGTGACACATTCTTTCTTACTAATTATTTTTTAAATTAAATACAAGGCATTTTAGATTGACTTGCCACAAACTATCTCAGTGAAAGGCAGAATGACAAATCCTGTGTTTTATATGCACAACCTTAGATCACCAAGCCTTAGATATTCCTCTTTTTCCTCTAATTATTCCCTCATGTCTAAATCTAGAGAGACAAAACCTTGGCCATTTCTCGTGACTTGGCTGCTCTGAGGTAACTCAGTTTTAAACTTAGAGAAATAAATACGTAACAATCACCACTCCTGTAACCCCAGGATGGCTGAAAATAGACTAAGCAGGGTGACTGTATTATTCCACAAAATGACCTGAGAGTTGTAAAGGATATTGGGCTATATGTATTATAGTCCCTCATTTTTTATTGTTGGGCCCCAGGGAGATAAAAATTGTTATACAGAAACATTTATCTAGACAGAAATTCTCCTTTACTCACAGGTTAATTCTGAAGCGTTATGGAAAAGTCCATATTCAGTCTCAGAGTCATCCAGGCTGACAGATCCATCACTGATTAGAAAACTAGTTGATTGAATTTCAAAGGAAATTAATGATAGTGATTTTGGCCTAATCATTAAGTTTGATACAATTTGAGTGATGTTCTAGGAACTAGGAGGGGGGATGTGTGCTACTTGCATGTGGAGTGTCCCTGCTGAAGCAGAAACTGGATACTTATTTCACTATTCTACCCAATCCACAGTGAGTAGATTAATGAACATTTGGGGTATTTAAGATATTCATCAGTGCCCTGGATCTCATCTTACAAAAATATGAGTTTTTTGTTTAATGACATTGTACTCAACAAATATTAGTCATAGGTGTTATGGGCTGTAAACTTCTACCAATTAGTTTTACCCTTTAAATATTATTAGTAGGAAAGTTATAAATACATATTAAAGTTTATTATCATTTTTTATGGATAACTTCTATAGGCCTCTCATGCAGAGTGGTACCCATTGCATTGCCTAGGAAGTCCACACAGACCAGTCATCATCTCTCAGTTTCTTACACATGCATGGTCCATATGTAACTCTGAAATGTGCCTGAAGAAAGAGTGAAACTAAGGTGACAGACTTTACTTCAGCTTTACCATCTAAGGTATTTTTTGAGATGCCATAGCACTTTTGTATTCTTTGAAGAATTTTCTGTATACTCTTGCAATTATTATTTCTTCTACACATCAATGCACTTCCTTGTTCTTTTGATCACCCAGAAAGGATAATTTTGGTAAGAAAGCATAGCCAGTGAGAGTCCTCATTTTTAGATTCTACTTGGTGTTTCAACCTACCTCCTTCTTCAATGCATGCTCAGACTTGCATGTACAACAGTGCACAACATGACCATGCTGGAGGCTGAATCCATCCCCCACACATTTGCATGGCACTTGTCTGTTCTTACTTTTGCATTTTCCTTTCTTCCCTGAAATTACACCATTTTCATAACACATGAACACAAATCTTAGATAAAATTAGTGTGCTGAAGTTGAATCTCTGATGAATGGTGTGGTTTTGTTTTTTTTTTTCTCTACAGAGGTTGAAAATACTCCTGGGTAAGGTGGAGTATTGGGAGGATTATAGATAAGTAGTTTCAAGTGATGTGACCAGTGAAAGATAGGTAACAATTTGTTCTAACTTGGTCTCTCCATGATACCAGGGACTTGGAATGAGACAGAGATCTTTTGCAGTGCCTTAGAAATGACTGGGTTTTGGTGTTCAGGATAAAGTGGCCCTTCTCAGAAGACTTTATCAGCACAAGGAGTCTCCTCCACAGGCCAGATCCTGGTTAAGATATGATACTGATGATCTTGAATCTGGGAGGACAGAGAAGAAGGCTACATGATGCTATACATAGATATAAGTTGGATATCCAGTTTAAAAAGTGTACCATATGATTAGGAGAGAATTTGGGAGAAAAATTTAGAATAGTGACTTCCTTTCAATGAGCACATAAAAACTGACATTAATTAAGAACAGAAATTTCTTGATACATGAGGTTTTTTTGATATTTTGGTTGTTTTTTTTTTTAATGTATCCCAAGTTGGCATTGGACTCAATGAATCAAAGGCACAGAATATTTTAACAAAGTGAGTGATGAAAACATGTTTAGGGAATCTCTCTACCACTATAGTGCTACAAAGAAAATGGGGTGAAAACTTCAATTTGAACAGAAAGTTAGCTACCCCTAGAGGACAAAAGTAATACCATAATATTCAAGTAAAAAGTATAAACAGCAAAAAACAAATACATAACAAAATAATAAGACATAATAAACACTATTTGATAAAAAGTATCAATAATAATGGTCTTAAATCCTTAATAAAGAGACAAATTGGATTAGAAATTAATTCTAAAAAAAATGGTAGCCCTTCTTTACACAAAAGATAAATGGGCTGAGAAAGAAATTAGGAAACAATACCCTTCACAGTAGCCACAAATAATATAAAATATTATAGTGGTGATAACTCTAATCAAGCAAGTGACAGACCTATATATGACAAGAGCTTCAAGTCCCTGAAGAAAGGAATTGAAGAAGATATCAGGAGATGGAAAGATCTCCCTTGCTCATGGATAGATAGGATCAACATAATAAAAATAGTGATCCTACAAAAAGCAATATACAGATTCAATGCAATTCCTATCAAAATACCAACACAATTCTTTACAAACCTTGAAAGAACAATTCTCAACTTCATATGGAATAACAAAAAACACAGAATAGCTAAATCAATCCTGTACAATGAGGGAACATCTGGAGCTATCACCATCCCTGACTCAAGCTGTACTACAGAGAAATATTAATAAAAAGAACATGGTACTGGCATAGAAATAGACCTGTTGATCAATGGAATCGAACTGAAGACCCAGAAATAAACCCAGACACCTATGGTCACTTAACTTTTGACAAAGAAGCCAAAACTCTACAATGAAAAAAGGAAAGTATCTTCAAAAAATGATACAGGTCTAACTGGATGTCAACATGTAGAAGGATGCCAAAAGACTCATACAAATCACCCTGCACAAAACTTAAGTCCAAGTGGATCAAAGACATCAACATAAAACTGGACACACTTAACCTAATAGAAGAGAAAGTGGGAAAAGGCCTCAAACTCATTGACACAGTTCATGGCAACTTCCTGAACAGAACACCAACAGCTCAGGCTCTAACACCAATGATCAGTAAATGGGACCTTATGAAACTGAAAAGATTCTGTAAGGTAAAGGGCACTGTCATTTGAACAAAATGGCAGCCTACAGATTGGGAAATGATCTTCACCAACCCCACATCCAACAGAAGGGTAATATCCAAAATATATAAAGAAATCAAGAAATTAAACATCAACAACCAAATAATCCAATAAAAAAAAAAACGGGGTATAGAACTAACCCAAGAATTCACAGAAGAGGAATGTCTAAAGGCCAGGAGGCACTTGAAGAAATGCTCCACATCTTTGGTCATCAGGGAAATGCAACTCAAAATGATTCTGAGATGCCCATCTCACACCTGTCAAAATGGCTAAGATAAAAAACTCAAGATATAGCACATGCTGGCAAGAATATGGAGAAAAAGACACAAGCCTCCATTGTGGTGGGCATGCAAACTTGTACAGCCACTTTGTAAATCAATCTGGCTTTATCATAGAAAATTGAGAATAGTTCTACCATAAGACCCAGACATACTGTTCCTTGGCATATATCCCAAAGATATTCCACAAAACCACAAGGATATCAAGTCAACAATGTTCATAGCAGCTTTATTTGTAATAGCCAGAAACTGGAAACAACCCAAATGTCCTTTAACTGAAGAATGGATAAAAAAAAAAAAAACAAACTGTGGTACATTTACACAATAGAATACTACTCAGCTATCAGAAACAAGGAAATCATGCAATTTGCAACTGAATGGATGGATCTAGAAAAGCTTATCCTAGTGAGTTAACTCAGACCCAGAAAATACACATGGTATGTACTCCGTATAAGTGAGTATTAACCATATTACATAAAACAACTATCCTACAACCCACAGATCCAAACAGACAGGAACTTAGCATAACTATCCAATGAAAAATTCCACCCAACAATGAGTCATGGGCCCTATTGCTTGTTAGTGGGACATTTTATCCCAGCTGGGCAGCCATGACAAACCTTCAGAGGAAGCTCTTAGCCCTCATATGACTGATGAACTGAGAGTTTTGATATATGAGGGCTCCCCTCTTCTGAGGAGAAGGAGGAGACAGAGATAGGGATTCGGCAGGGAGGGTGAGACCTGGAGGAGAGGATAGAGGGGACTTTGACAGAAATGTAACTTGCAAAACCAAATTAATTAATAAAAAATAAAACTGGATCATTATATATATGCAAAGAACATGTTGAATAACAGAGAGACAGAGAGATCAAGAAAGCAAAAGATAAAATAAATAAATAAACACAGTAAGAGGAAGGCAGGGGAAGACCTGACATGACATTATCAAACAAAAACTCTAAAGATACCTATAAGTTCATTTTCTGTTGGTCATCTGCTGATGGACATGCAACCTACCCTTGAGAGTAGTTTGTATCCCCAGTGAGACTCCCTTGAAGAACACCAAAATTTCATTTGCAAGTGGTTTTCAATAGGGATAGATCCAGATGGGGCATAGATCCACTACTCCTTTCAGTTCTAGGACCACATCTGTTGACAACCCTGTGCATGTTGACTTGAGTTCTTGTGTGCATTATTCCTGTTTATTTAGAGGGACTTGTTCCCTTTGTGTCATCCTTTCCCTCTATCTCCACTTGCTCTGAGTTCCCTGAGCCCTACAGGGAAGGGTTTGATTGAGACATACCATTTAGGGCTGAATATTCCAAGATGATTCACCCTCTGCATATTGTCTGGCTGTCGGTGTCTGTGTTTTTTTCCCATTGTTTGCAGAAGGAAACTTTCGTGATGATAGCTGAACAAGGCATCAATCTGTGAGTTTGGCAGAATGTACAGGAGTCATTTTATTGCTATATCCTTTCAGTGGAAAAGTAGTACTTAATTTAACCCTATGTCCAATCTCTGTTTCTTATTAATCTAGCTAGTGTTAGTTAGATATGGGTTCCATATCTTGGAGTGAACCTTAAGTCAAATAAGATGTTGGTTGGTTGATCCAAGTTTTGTGCCACAATTGTACTAGAATATCTTGCAGGAAAGACACTTATGTAGATCAAAAGTTTTCTGGCTGGGCTGGTTCTTCCATTTCTCTTTTGGTAGCTTGCATTGTACCTTCCTGTACCAAAGACTCTAGCACATAGTGATGAAAACTCTGCATAGGCACCACTCAAGTTTCTCTGTGTTCAATGAGTTGTGTACATATTGTCTTCAGCAATAAGACCTTATTGTCAGTTTATGGAGAACAACCTATAATCTTGGCAGTAGCCTAGGTAGTTTGGAGGTTTCTATAGGACACCTTTGACCAACAAGTCAATTAGATGTACTCCATTCCCAGTACTTGAAGTTACTTTTGGTGACAAGAGTTATCCAGTTGGAGCAATGTCTCTCCATTGTTCAGTGAATTTATTTAGACTATATTCATATATGTATATATTTTATTGAGGTTCCACTACGTTAGGTTTCCATACTACCCCTCATATGACCATTAATTTTAGCTGTATCTCTTCATATTTCCTCCATCATTCCCCCCTTCCTTCACCCTCTCACTTGATTCTTTTTTTTTTAGCTTTCCTTTTTTTTTTTTTTTGAGTTTTTGAGACAAGGGTTCTCTGTGAATCCCTGTGTGTCCTGGGCTTGCTTTGTAGACCAGGCTGGCCTCTTGAACTCACAGCGATCTGCCAGCCTCGCCTCCCAAGTGCTGGAACTAAAGGCATTAGCCACCACTCCAAGCTGCACTTGATTCTTAATGAAAATGAAAACACAACAAACCCTAACCTGTGAAGCACAATGAAGGCAGTTCTAAGAGACAAGTACATAGCACCAAGTGCCTATGTTTAAAAAACTAAACATATTTCATATTAATATCTTATAGATACTTTTAAAAGCTTCAGAAAACCAAGAAGAAATACCACCTGAAAGACAAGATGGAAAGAAATAATCAAGCTCAAGGCTGAAATCAGTGAAAGAAAAACAGCAAAACTAAAAATGATAAAGACTCAATAAAACATGCATTCGTCTTTTGGAAAAACAGTTCATCAGATTGACAATCCCTACCCAGATTAACCAAAAGAAAGAGAGAGAGGTTCAAATTAGTAAAATTGGAGATAAAATGATAATGTTAGAACAGACACTGGGGAAATTCAGAGAATCATAAAAATCTGTACTCAATCAAACTTAAAACCCTAAAAGAAATAGATTAATTTATTGATATATACAACCTACCAAAATTAAATAAAGATAAAATAAACAACTTGAAAGGTCTATGACCACAGTGAAATAAAAGCAGTAATTTAAAATCTCACAAGTAAAACAAGAGCCAGATGATTTCATTTTTATTTACAGATGAAGAGTGTTTCATAGTGCATGCAAAGTTCATGATTTCATTTTGATTTACAGCTGAAGAATATCCCATAATGTATATGTACCGCATTTTCATTATCCATTCATCAGCTAAAAGGACATTTAGTTGTTTCCATTTCCTAGTTATTGTGAATACAACAGCAGTGGACATAGATGAGCAAGGACCTGTGAAGTAAAGGTACTTTGCAAATATGCCCCATTTCTGGAGTAGACTGCACCTTACTTTGAGGATATGCCAAGGAGTTGTATAGCTGGGTCCTATGTTAAATTTACTGTTAGCTTTTTAAGACTTCTCCACACTGATTTCTATAGTGACTGTACTTGTTTGAAGTATTTAGTATTTTTTATCAGTTGTTTTGTTGATCTTTAACATTCTGGTTGGAGTCAGATGAGATCTCAAAGTTGTCTTGATTTGCATTTCCTAATTACTAGATATTTAGAACAGTTTTTCACATATTTATTATCCATTAAGTTTCTTCTTTTGAGAACTCTGTTCAGCTTCCAGGGCAATTTTTTGAATGAGTCATTTTTTTGTTTGTTTGTTTGCTTGCTTGCTTCTTTTATTCTTTGTTTTTTCAGTTCTTTCTTTATATGTTCACTATATTAATATTCTGTTAGATGTATAACTGTCTAAGATTCTATCCCATTCTGTGGGATTCCTTTTCACCTAGTTGATGGTTTCTTCTGCTGTGCTTTTAGATTTTTGGGGGGTGTACTGCTTTTTAAATGTTTATTTATCACTTCAAGTTACATCTCCATCACAGTGTCTTCTTTCTACCTCCCAGTCCTACCCTCGCACATTCTCCCCCCTCTTCTACCTATCCTAGTACTCCAAAGTGGGGTGTTCCTACATATTAGTCTCCCCAGTTCAGCAGTCATATGAAGGCTAAGAGCTTCCTCTTGCACGAGGGGCTTACATGGCAGTACCACTAGGGCAAAGTGTCCCACTAACAGGTAGCAAAGTCGATGTTCCTGTTATTTTTGGTGTGTTGGTTTTAGGATAGTTATTTATCCTGTACTATAAGGCTAAAATGATTTATAAGTAAATAGATGTCATGTGCATCTTTCTGAGTCTCGGTTAGCTCACTCAGGATGAGCTTTTCTAGTTCCATCTATTTGGCTGCGAATTGCATTATTTCTTTTTTTCTGATAGCTGAGTATTATTCCATTGTGAAAATGTACCACAGAATTTTATCCATTCGTTGGTTGAGGGATATCTGGGTTGTTTCCAATTTCTAGCTATTACAAATAAGGCTGCTATTAATATAGATGAGATGTCCTTGTGGTTTGGTGAGGAATCATTTGGATGTATACCCAGGAGTGGTATGGCTGGGTCTTGAGGTAGAGCTATTCCAAGTTTTCTAAGATATTGCCAGACTGATTTCCATACTGGTTGTAAAAGTTTGCACTCCCACCAGCAACAGAGGAGAGTGTTCCCCTTTCTCCACAACCTCGCCAGCATGTGCTGTCATTTGAGTTTTTGATCTTAGTCATTCTGATATGTGTGAGATGGAACCTCAGAGTTGTCTTGAGTTGTATTTCTCTGATCATTAAGGATGTTGAGCCATTTCTTCAAGTGTCTCTCAGCCATTAGAGATTCTTCCTTTGTGAATTCTCAGTTTAGCTCTGTTCCCCATTTTTTTATTTCATTATGTCATTTCTTAGCATTTAATTTCTTCAGTTCTCTGTAATTTGTGGATATTAGCCCTCTTTCCCATGTGGGGCTGATAAGGATCTTTTGCCAATCTGTAGGTTGCCATTTTGTTCAAATGACAGTGTCTTTTGCCTTACAGAATCTTTTCAGTTTCATGAGGTCCCATTTATTGATTGTTTGCCTTTGAGCATGAACTATTGATATTCTGTTCAGGAGGCTGTCATCTGTGCCAATGAATTCAAGGCTTTTTCCCCACTTTCTCTTCCATTAGATTTAGTGTGTCTGGTTTTATGTTAAGGTCTTTGCTCCACTTAGACTTAAGTTTCGTGCAAGGTGATAAGTATGGGTCTATTTGCATTCTTTTATATGTCAAAATCCAGTTAGACCAGCACAATTTGTTGAAGATGTCCTTTTTCCATTGAATGGCTTTGGCTTCTTTGTCAAAAATTAAGTGACCATAGGTGTGTGGGTTCATTTCTGGGTCTTCAATTCGATTCCATTGGTCAACTGGTCTGATTATATACCATTACCATGCTCTTTTTATTACTATTGCTCTGTGTGACTACTAGGTCAGGGAAGAAATAAAGAAGGAAATCAAAGACTTCTTAAAATCCAACAAAAATGAAGGCACAATATACCAAACCTATGGGACACAATGAAAATTGTGTTACAAGGAAAGTTCAGAGCACTAAGTGCTTTCAAAAAGAAAATTGTGACAACTCATATTAGCGAATTAACAGCTGAACTGGATGAATTGGGGGGGGGGAGAAGCAAACACTCCCAAGAGGAGCAGAAAGCAGGAAATCATCAACCTCAGGGCTGAAATTAAGAACTTAGAAACAAAAAGAACAATACAAAGAATCATGGAAACCACGAGTTGATTCTTTGAGAAAGTCAACAAAATAGACAAACCCTTAGCCAAATCAACTAAAAGGCAGAGGAAAAAACCAAAATCAACAATTTCAGAAATGAAAAGGGAGAAATAACAACAGATATTGAGGAAACACAGAGAATCTTTAGTCCTACTTTAAAAATCTATACTCCACCAAATTTGAAAACCTAAGTGAAATGGACAATTTTCTTGATAGAGTCCACCTTCCAAAGCTAAATCATGATCAGGGTAACAGATTAAACAGCACTATAACCACTGAGGAAATAGAAACAGTCATTAAAAGTCTCCCAACCAAAAAAAGCCCAGGGCCAGATGGTTTCAGACAGAATTCAACCAGACCTTCAAAGAAGCGCTAATACCAATACTCTTCAAATTCTTCCACAAAATAGAATCAGAAGGAACACTGTCAAACTCATTCTATGAGGCCACAGTCATCCTGATTCCTAAACCACACAAAGACCCAACAAAGAAAGAGAACTTCAGACCAATTTACCTCATTAACATAGATGTAAAAATATTTAATAAAATACTGGCAAACTGGATCCAAAATCACATCAAAAGTATCATACACCATGATCCACTAGGCTTCATCCCAGGAGTGCAGGGATGGTTCAACATATGAAAATCCATCAATGTAATTCACCATATAAACAAGTTGAAAGAAAAAAAACACATGATCATCTCGCTAGATGCTGAAAAAGCATTTGACAAAATCCAGCATCCCTTCATGCTAAAAGTCCTGGAGGAAACGGGCATACCAGGACCATACCTAGAAATAATAAAGGCAATATACAGCAAGCCAGTAGTAGCCAACATCAAATTAAATGGAGAGAAATTTGAAACATTTCCTCTAAACTCAGGAACAAGACAAGGATGCCCACTTTCGCCATAACTCCTCAACATAGTACTTGAAGTTCTTGCTAGAGCAATAAGGCAGCTAAAGGAGATCAAGGGGATACAAATTGGAAACAAAGAAGTCAAATTATCCCTATTGGCAGACGATATGATAGTATACGTAAGTGACCCCATAAATTCCACCAGAGAACTCTTACAGCTGATAAACATCTTCAGCAAGGTGGCTGGATACATAATTAATTCAAAAAAAAATCAGAAGCCCTTTCTTTATACAACAAATAAATAGGCTGAGAAAGAGAAAGTGGGGAAAACCCTTGATCTCATCGGCACAGGTGACAACTTCCTGAACAGAACACCAACAGCTCAGGATCTAAGACCAACAATCAATAAATGGGACCTCAAAAAACTGAAAAGCTTCTGTAAGGCAAAAGACACTGTCATTTGAACAAAATGGCAGCCTACAGACTGGGAAAAAATCTTCACAAACCCCACATCTGACAGAGGGCTAATGTCCATAATTTACAAACAAGTCAAGAAATTTAATGCCAAAAAAACAAATAATCCAATAAAAAATGTGGGACAGAGCTAAACAGAGAATGGCTGAGAGACACTTGAAGAAATGTTCAGCATCCTTAATCATCAGAGAAATGCAACTCAAGACAACTCTGAGATTCTATCTCACACCTGTCAGAATGGCTAAGATCAAAAGCTCATATGACAGCACATGCTGGCAAGGGTGTGGATAAAGGGAAACTCTCCTCCATTGCTGGTGGGAGTACAGACTTGTGCAACCACTATAGAGGGCAGTCTGGCCATATCTTAGAAAACTTGGAATAGCTATGCCTCAGAACCCAGCCATACCACTTCTGGGTATACATGCAAATGATTCCTCACCGAATCACAAGGAAGTTTCCTCACCTATGTTCATAGCAGCCTTATTTGTAAAGGCTAGAAACTGGAAACAACCCAGATGTCACTCAACTGAAGAATGGATTGAAAAACTGTGGTACATCTACACAATGGAATACTTCTCAGCTATCAGAAACAATGAAATCATGCAATTTGCAGCCAAATGGATGGAACTAGAGAAGCTCATCCTGAATGAGCTAACCCAGACTCGGAAGGATGCACATGGCATCTATTCACTTATAGTCTGATTTTAGCCATATAGTACAGGATAACTATACTACAATGGCTGCACCAAAGGAAACATGAAAATAGACTTTTTTTTCCTGTCGATTAGACACTTTGCTCTAGTGGTGTTGCCTTCTAGGCCCCCAGTGTATAAGAAGGCTCTTGGCCCTCATATGACTGCTGAAATGGGGTGGGGGACTGATATATAGGGACACTACACTCCAGAGGAGTGTGATGGAAGGGATGGGGGTAGAGGGTTGGAGGGTGGGACTGGGAGGAGGGGAAAGAGGACACTGAGATTGAGATGTAACCTGAAGTAACAAATAAATATTAAAATGGAAAAAGATAAATACCCAATTAATGAGTATAATTAAAAATTACTGTAACATAAAAAATAACACATTATTGCTCTAAATATATTTTCTGAAATATTCTTTTACAATATTTTGTGGGGGGGCCAAGATGGCGGCGACCTACACTGACGCATTTTGAACACGGGGAAAAAAGAGCCATAAAAAACACAGAGTTATTGGGCACTGTGCAAAAACCGGAGGGGCTAGACCCCCCCCCCGCCCGGAACACTCACAGCTTCCAAGGGACTGTTAAAAGTCCCAGGGCAAGGCTCTCCCCAACTCTCACAGCCACCAAACCCGGGATTCGGGAACTCCCATTTGGAGAGGCACCTGGTAAGATCGATCCCAACTTACAGCAGGCAGAATCAGGGTCCACTTGGCCATAGATCGCTGGCCTATTGGGCTCCCCACACATCAGGTTGAACTTATACCCTCTTAAAAAACTTTGCGAGATAGTGGAAGGCTTAGGAAGGAACAAACAGGGGGCTCAACGGATGGTCCGCAGCCGCTCTTGAAGCAGAGGGCGGGAGGTTCCGAGAGAGCGTGGAAAGCTGGGAACACAAAGGCGGGAGGGAGGGGCTGAATCCCGCACACTCACGGTAGCGCAGCTGGGGAAGGAGCACAGCTGGCAGGGCCAAATCCCCGTGAACCCACGGCAGGTCATCTGGAGAGAGAGACAGGCGTGGGCGGGGCCAGGGATCCGTGCACCCACGGCTGAGCTGCTGGGACGAGAGGTCCACTCAGGCAGCCGGAGGATCCGGGGCTTGGGGTACCCACGGGACCCGTGGTGGCACAGACAGGAAGGGAATCAGGCACAGAGTCCAGCCCTGTGGCGAGAAGCCTAGAGAGAAACCAGAAATCGGGTCCATAGCTGTATCCTGGAAAATCCAGACATATTAGGTGTGGAGCCAGACCCTGTCAGCCTCCGTGATGACAAACAAAGCCCACAGAATCTGTGCCTGGGCAAACAGGCCCATATTATCAGAACCATTAGGCTGATAACTCAGAGTGCAACATAGGGAAGTCTGAATTGGGAGCAGTGAAACAATCCTGGTCCATTACTCACAACCTGGGAATAGGCTGCACCAGCTCACAGTGCCTCAGGCGATTAAAACCACAGTGACGTTGAAATCCCCCTGTAAGCAACGACAGATAGCCAAGTAACTCGTCCCCTGCACCAAATCATCCACTGTGGTTCCAAGCACAGAAAACAGACAGCTAAATGCATCCAATGGCGAAAGGTCAAAAAAAAATAGAAATCAAGGAATTATGACTCCAACAAAGCAGAATCATCCTAGCTCATCCAATTAGGATGACCACTCACCAACAGAAACACATGAAAACATTGACAATTCTGCAATATGGAAAGTGATAGAGTCCCTGCAAGAAGAACTTAAATCTATGAAGGAATTCAAAGAAGCCACAATTCTACAAATCAAAACAAGGAACAACACCATTAAAGAGCTCCAAGCCAAGGTGACAGAGCTTGAACAGGAAAAGGAAAAAGCCATGAAAGATTTTCATACAAAAACAAGCAAGCTGGAGAAGGAAATGTACAAAACGAACAAAACCATACAAGACATGAA
>CAJQZJ010034382.1:739416-790611 GCA_907164525.1 Lophiomys imhausi
ACACACACACACACACACACACACACACACACACACACACACACACAGAGAGAGAGACAAATGATCAATGAAATTATTTCTATTGATATTCTGCTACACTTGTAGACAAGAACCTAGTATAATCATAATCAGAGAGTCCTCCTCCAGCAACTGACAGAAACAGATGCAGAGACCCACAACAAAACAGGACGCAGAGCTTGTGGGATCCTGTGGAAGAAGGGAAAGAAGGGTCCTAAGAGCCAGAGAGTCAAAGGCACCACAAGAATACCCACACAATCAAATAACCTGAGCTCATAGCAGTTCACTGAGACTGAACTGGCTATCATTGTGCCTACTAACTTGGTCTTCTTGTGGGACTCCTAATAGTGGGAGTGGAGACTGTCTTTGATTCTTTTTCCAGCTTTTAGAACCCTTTTCCTTCTACTGTGTTTCCTCCTCCAGCCTTAATATAAGAGGAAGTGTCTAGTCTTAGTGTAACTTGGCATGCCATGTTTAGTAGCTATCCCTGGAAGGCCTGCCCTTTTCTAAAAGAAAATGAAGGAGGAGTGGATGGTGGGAGAGGGAAGATGGATGAGAAAGACTGGGAGGGCAGGAAAGAGAGGAAATGAAATTTGAATATGAATTACACAATAACCATATGCCTACATATACCCCTTTTAATCTAATAAAAGGCTCTTTCTCTTATACTAACAAGCTATATGTAATACCAATTGTGAAAATTATTAGGCAAGATTTACATTATTGTATTTGGCACCCTTGGATAAAGTAGTCTACTATCTATATCTAAATCAATTTCTAACATCCTAAACAATTTAACTGTGAGAACATACTAGATAGTCTTCAAATCCTTCATAGACTTAAGAAGGAATAAAGCTATTATTTGAGTGAGTAGGAAGTGCAGGCAAGCAGCTTTCAGAATGGAAAAATGACAGTTTGCTGCCTACACAATCCCAAATATCTCTCGATACTGTGGGAGCATCATCTTCACCCTTTTGGCCAAGTATCTCTCACAGACTTAATTGTGCAGCAGGCAATAAGAAGGATTTTCCCATCCTGTCTTTGCAAAATCAGGCCATCGACCTACCTGCACTTAAACTCTAGTCCATAGTCTGTTGAGAGAGCAAGGGCATTTCTGCCCAGTAGGAATTATCTCCTGATGGAGATTTTCTGATGCTCATTTTTTCCTTCCATGTCAAATGGGAGCTGTCAGAAGATGATTGCCTTAAGTAAAAGAATTCTTAAATTAAAAATATCACAAAATGGAATACTATTCAGCTATAAGGAACAATGAAATTATGCAATTTGCAGCCAAATGGATGGAAATAGAAAAGCTCATCCTGAGTGAGCTAACCCAGACTCAGAAGGACACATATGGCATCTATTCACTTATAGTAGGATTTTAGCTATATAGTAGAAGGTACCGATTCTACAACTAACACACCAAAGGGAACTTGGACATGGACTTTTTATTTTTAATTTTTATTTTTTAACATATTTTTTATATTTTTTTCCTATTTTTTTTAGTCTTTTTTATCTATTTGTCTGCTTATTGGTTTGTTTGTTTAGTAGTTCTCTCTCCCGGTCAATGAGACACTTTTCACTGATGGTACTGCTTTGTAGACCCCCAATGAATGAGGAGGCTCTTGGCCCTCATACGACCTCTCAACTGAGATGAGGGACTGTTATATAAGGACACCCCACCCCAGAGAAATGGGATGGAAGGGTTAGGAGGTAAAGAAAAAAAATGAAATGTGATGTTTCGGCCTTTTACTACTAATTGTCATAAACTGTTTAGGATAATTAAGAAATGCAAACTAATGGTTATGCAAGCCGGTCATTCTGTTAGGTACTATGACAGCCTATTATAGTTACTTGCTAAGCTAATCAGAAATAAGCCTGCTAAGAGACAAGCAACATCTGCTTACCCTAATATAAGAGATAGATAGGGCCTCTTCAAAAACCTCAAGAGATCTGCAGAATATGGCATTCAAAGATGTTTTCGTAACTTTAGATTTTTTTATATCAAGACATATCAACTCCTGACAGCACCCCCTATTCTCCTCCAAGTAGAAGATGAGCATCAAAGAATCTCCAATGGGAGATGATTGAATTAGTCGCAAGCCTATCTCTTGGTAGGAAAAGCCCCTTGCTCCAACTGTAGGCAGAATGCTGTCCAAAAAGGACAAAACCTGGAAGCAGGTAAGTCAACAACCTAGCTCTGCCAAGACAGGGTAGGTAAGTCCTTCATAACCCCTGCTCTACAATCAATGTCTGTCAGAGAAACGGGGCCAAACGACTGAAGATCGATGCTGTAATGTATGGAGAGAAAATGGGAACTGTCCAGGCAGCCACTGGTATGTCATTTCTTAGTTTGGGAAGCTGCAGACCCTGTACTTCCTATAAAATCAGATATATTTATCCCTCTCAGGTCTCTGAGGTGGTTGAAGAACAGATAGATAGAGTCTCATAATTAAATTTTGAGTTGTTTAGGAGTCAAGAGAGTGTTATAGATCTAAGAAGATACTTTTAAAATTGTGTTGCAAGTTAGTATGAATGTTGAGTCAGATATAGAACTTTAAACTCATGGAGATGGTTAGATAGTAGAATGTTAAAGCCAGGTACCAAATACATATGGACTGGACATTGGGAATGTACGCTAAGCCATATAACCCTCATAACTGTGGACTAATTACCTCTGTTGTTTTGTATTGTATTTATTATTATAAGAGAAAGAGCCATTTGTTGGACTGAAAGGGGAAACTGTAGGGGGAAATAAGATATACCTTAAACTTAAAAGAAAAAAAAGGGGAAGAGGATGGGGGATGAGGGTGGGAGGGTGGGACTGGATGGGGGAATAGGGAGGGGACTGCGATTGAGATGTAACTTGAAGAAATAAAAAATAAAGGAAAAAAATAATTAAATACCAGATTCAATAGCTCTCTGAGATTTTTTTAAGACTATATGTGTATCTATATATCTGAATTGTTTATTTCTAGTTATTTTGTATCTGCCAATCTAGGAAACATTTCTGTAATTATACTAATATCTAACATGACCATGAGTTTGAATGTCTGACTGTTAATGTGGATTTCTTAACAATCCTAAACAGTTGGAAATAGCACCTGTCACAAGAACTAGAATTTAACAATGAATGTTTTAAGAATTACATAGGTACAATACCTTAGAATGCGTAATAAAGTATAACCTTAAATCTGTGTGAATATAAAAGATTTATGCCAATGTAAGAATTTTGGCTTATTAATGATCTTTGATCTAAAAGTAGATTTAATATCTACCTTTTTACTTAGCATTACTATATCCAACATCTTTACAACAATAACAAACATCCATCACCCGTAGAACTATCAAAAATCATTCATCCCCTCTTGGGAATGGGGTGTAGTTTTCTTAAATTACTTCTTGCTGATTATAGACATAGTTCTTTCTTTTTGGGGCCTAAGAAAATTGGGATATTGTCTAGTCTTAAGAAAGCTAGTTGTAACTTTTGCTGTCCAGTCCTCATGCTGAGAAAGTTCAGAGCTTAACTGAAGTCATAACTGTATCAGTCTGTGGTACTAGATGATCTAGACAGCCATTTCGAAATTATCCCCAATGCAGATTTTTGAGAAATCAGTTATTGAGGTCATCTATGAGGTAGGATCACCTGGGCTACTTATCTGTCTCTTTTAGTGTCTAATCCTCTTGCTGTTCAAACACATAAACTTTCTAAAATATTCAACATTTTTACATTAACATACATGTAGACTGTGCACTGAGCACATTTCAGTTAAAAATGATTCTCTGCTCTCTGTTCAAGCAAGTAAGGCATTTGTTTTTCCATATAACTTACTTTGCACTATAGTATAAAGTTTTATCTATGCCAATTAAAAGAATGGCATGATAAGTCCTGAAGATTTTGTAGCCAGAGATTTATTGGCCATACATAGCTGAAGTCCTTGCTGAAGACCTTTTCACATCTCAGTCAGTCTCAGAACTGTTCCCATGTAGAGGGATCAGAAAATTATGTTACCTGGCCTGTCTGATCTTGTTTTCTTTCCTTCTGTCTGTATGAAGGATGTTCATGAGGTCTTCCCCTGTCAAATATGATTTTTATCAATTTGGACAGAATCCATAGTTTTTCATCTCAAGTAGAAACAAATGCATAACCCCTTTCCTAGCATAACACATGTCCTGCCTTCCATTCTGAAGTTAAGGTGTCCTTAATATAAACAGGTTGATTTAGTTCAGCAGGTTTTTTTTTTTTATAATCCAATGTCTCTCAGCTGCTGCTGTTTTTTCTTCATCAACATTCAAAAACTTTAATGTTAACAAAGCACTATGTAATCTGTCTCTGGGTGTTTTTGTTACCCCTCTCTGTTTGTTAAGTATCTCTTTTAAGGCACAATTGGACCTTTCAACAATTGCTTGTCCTATAGGATTGTGTGATATACCTGCAATATGTTTTATATTATAATATGTAAAAAAATCATTTTATTTTTACTAGAGATACATGCTGCACCACTATCAGTCTTAATGTGTATAGGTATATCCATAACTGCCATAAATCCTTATAAATGCATAATTACAGAATCATCCTTTTCAGAACTTAAGGCAGTTGCCCATTGAAATCCTGAATATGTGTCTATAGCATGGTGCACATATTTAAGTTTATCAAACTCAATAAAATGAAACACATCCATTTGCCAAATTTTTTCTTTAGCTACCTTTAGGGTTACTTCTTGCAGGTAATGGAATTTAGTTATATAAAGAACAAGTTGGACATTTTCTTATAATTTCCTTGGCTTGCTGCTAAGTGATAGGGCATTCCTTCTTTAAACCTTTGCTGTTAATATGATGTTTCTTATGGAATTCTGAAACCTCTAGCACATTTCCTATCAAAAGCTGATCAATTTCTCATTACCTAATATTAAAGGACCTGGTAGACCTGTATGGGATCAGATATGTGTAATATACAATGGATGATTTCTATCCCTGATCATTTGTTATAATTGAATAAACAGTGAAGTTAACTCAGAATCATCCTGAATAAATTCAGCAGTTTCTATATGTAAAAACATGTTTTCTACTTATTGAGAGTCAGTTATATTAAGAGGTTTTTGAAAGTCTGTTAACACCATGAGAATTGCATATAACTCTGATTTCTGAACTGAATCATGGGGACTCTCAATGATCTTACTTATATTTTCTTATTTATTCCCTGCCTTTCCTGATTTTTTTCCATCAGTGTAAAATGTAGGAGCTCCAGAAATTGGAGTTCCCTTGATTATATGAAGGAGAATCCAGTTAATTCTCTTTATAAACTGAAGTCACTTATTTTGGTATATTTGTTGTTAATTTCTCAAAAAAAATTAATGCAAGCTCTTTTCCAATGTTCATTTTCTGCCCATAATGATGCATTCTCAGCATTAGTGAAAAGAACCACAATCTTAGCTAAGTCTAGCCCAGCTAATTGACCAAGTCTCATTTTCCCTTTAAATTTAATTCATTAATTTTTCTATATAGGTTTTTAGCTTTTGACCTTGTTTGTGTGCTAAAAATATCCATTCCAAGATATAATCTTCCCTTTGGATAAGAATTCTTGTGGGAGAGTAAGCAGAAGGCAAGATAACCAAGAAACAGGCCATTTCTGGATCTAGATGATCTACATAAGCACTTTTATTTTCTTTTCTACCAGAGTCAATTCTTTCTGAGCTTCAGCTGATAATTTCTTGGACTATTTAAGTCCTTATCACCTTGTAAGGTTTGAAATAAATTATTTAGCTCATTAGTAGCTAAACCAATTGTAGGCCTTAGCCAATTAATATCTCCCAGAAGTTTTTGAAAATCATTAAGAGCACTCAGTTAGTTTCTCCTGATTTGTACTTTCTGTGGTCTAACCTTTTGAAGACTTATTTTATATCCTAGATAATTAATAGAATCTCCTCTTTGTATTTTTTTCAGGAGTAATTTTCAGTCCCCAACAAAGTAAGGTTCTCTTTACTTCATCAAACATTCTTTCCTACTATATTTGTATTTGAATCAGCCAACAAGATATTGTCCATATAATGGTCAATTTTGGATTGAGGAAATTTCTTATGAATTACCTCCAATGGTTGTTGTACAAAATACTGACATAAAGTAGGACTGTTCAACATTCATTGTGGTAAGACCTTCCAATGATACCTCCAGGATGGACAACTTTTATTAAAAGTAGGTATTTAAAAAGCAAAAATTTCCCTATCTTGTTCATGTAAAGGAATTGTTCAAAAAAGTAGTTTTTTAAATGAATCATTATAATGGAACATTCCTTAGGTAACAAGGAAGACAGTGGAATTCCAGGCTGTAGAGATCCCATCCGTTGAATAATTTTATTAATTGCCCTGAGATATGTCAACATCCTCCATTTGCCAGATTTCTTTTTGATGACAAATAAAGGAGAATTCCAAGGGTTGGTGGACTCTTCTATATGTTGAAACTCCAGCTACTCTTGGACTAACTGGTATAGTGCCTGTAATTTTTCTTTAGTCATGGACATTAGCTCGTTCCAAATAGGTGGGTCTGTCAACCACCTCAGGGGTAAGGCCATAGGTGTTTATTAACAGTGGCTCATGAAGTAGAAGGATGAGTCCATGCTGTATCTTGCCTATGGACAGTCTAGGCAGTCTGTACCTGTCTTTGAATACATTTTTTAGCTAAACTTTTTATCACCTGTATTTTTGCTTGCCTCTGGAATAGGAGGAATGTTAGTCTGTGTTTTCCATTGTTGTAACAGATCTCATCACCACAGATTCATGGCTGTATCAGTCAAATATGGCCTTAGTTTTCCTGTTTGACCTTCTGGCCCTATACATTTAAGCCGTATGATACTTAGTTTTATCTGTGATAAAGTCCCAACTCCTTAAAATTGGATATCTACTTCTTGAATTGGCCAATCTGGAGGCCAAGATTTGGAGATATGGTGGTGATATCTGCTCCAGTGTCAAGCATTTCTTCAATTGAAATATTATTTACAGGAGCCTTTAGTTTTGGCCTCTGATCATCTATAGAATTCTGCCAAAATATTTGTTTTTTGGTCCTTTCTGGGGGTTTGATTCATCTACAGAACTTGTTCTGACATTGATATCTGTTTTTTTAATGTTTGTTTTCAGAGCAGTGGTGTTTAATTGTTTTGTGGAAGAATATCTTCCTTGTTTTGTATTGGGCGCTGCAAGAGGCCCCCTGGACGTTTTTGATAAGGGATTAACCCAGTTGTCTGTTATTGGTTTACATTCATGACTCCAATTTCAGCCTTTTTCACATATTCTGCATATTCCAGGGGAACACAAGCTGCCTTCTGAATCTATTTCTGTTTTCCTTGTAATTCCCTTTGCAATAATCCTGTCCACCACAATTAATACATTTGGGAGTTTGAATCATTTCAAAGTCTTTAGTGTCAGCTTCTCATATTAAGGCCATATTTGGCTAGTGAGGTCTGGTGTCCCTCACATTTCTAATCCATTCATCAATAGGGACTGATATTGCTCTTAATGATCTTATTGCCTCTTTGCATGCAGTGTTAGCATTTTCAAAAGCTAAAGATTTCATTAGTGCCTTTCTAGCTGATGTATCTGATAAACTTCTATCCCCAGCTATGGTTAATTTTTGTAAAAGGTCAGTAAACATTTCCATTAAACCGTGCATGACCTGAGAGAATGGCTCAAGTTTTTTTTTTTTTTTCATGTTTCTTCAACTTTATCCCAGGCATTTAAGGCTGCTATGTGACACAATGCTAAGGTTTCATCATTATATATGGCTTGTATCCCTATCTCATCTCATTCACCAAAACCAAGCAGCTTATCCTTAAAAACAGCAACACCTTTTGTCCTATATTTTCATGCTAGCTCCTTAGCCTCTTTTTTCCACCAGAAAATCCATTATATATAAGGTCCAGGTTCTAATATTGCCTTTGCCATATCCTCCTAGTCCTTTTGGAATTACTTTACTTTTAATGAACCAAGAAGTCACCATTTCTTTTAAAAATGGTGAATGAGTTCCAAAATTTGTGACATCTTCTTTAAATTTTCTCAAATCTAACATGTCCAAAGTTGCCATTCTATCTCTTGATAATCTTGTGCGTGATTATCATCTGCTGCTCTTTGTTGTATACTAACTGGAAAAGCCAACATTTGGTTTTTTTTTTTTTTTTTTGGTTTTTTTCGAGACAGGGTTTCTCTGAATATCTCTGGCTGTCCTGGACTCGCTTTGTAGACCAGGCTGGCCTCGAAGTCACAAAGATCCGCCTGCCTCTGCCTCCCAAGTGCTGGGATTAAAGGCGTGCGCCATTAACAACCTTCAGTTGGTTTTCTGTATTATCATTTTTTTTCTCTGTCTGAGTAACCTTTTTACTTAATGCTCTAAGCTCTTCTCTCCCCCTTTTTTTTATTGCTTCAGGCTATATTTCCATCAGAGTGTCCTCTTTCCACCCTTCCCAGTCCCGCCCTCCCACCCTCTACCTACCCACTAACCCTTCCATCCCACTCCTCTGGAGTGGAGTGTTCCTACATAACAGTCCCCCACCCCAGTTCATCAGTCATATGAGGGCCAAGAGCCTCCTCACACACTGGAGGCCTAGAAGGCAGCACCACTAGGGCAAAGTGTCTCATTGACAAGGAAAAAAGGTCTAGTCCCATGTTTCCTTTGGTGCAGTCATTGTAGTATAGTTATCTTGTACTATATGGCTAAAATCCAACTATAAGTGAATAGATGCCATGTGCATCCTTCTGAGTCTGGGTTAGCTCACTCAGGATGAGCTTCTCTAGTTCCATCCATTTGGCTGCAAATTGCATGATTTCATTGTTTCTGACAGCTGAGTAGTATTCCATTGTGTATATGTACCACAGTTTTTTAATCCATTCTTTGGTTGAGGGACATCTGGGTTATTTCCAGTTTCTAGTTATTACAAATAAGGCTGCTATGAACATAGATGAGGAAACTTCCTTGTGATTCGGTGAAGAATCATTTGGATGTATACCCAGAAGTGGTATGGCTGGGTCCTGAGGCAGAGCTATTCCAACTTTTCTAAGGTATCTCCAGACTGACCTCCATAGTGGTTGCACAAGCCTACACTCACACCAGCAATGAAGGAGGGTTCCCCTTTCTCCACACCCTTACTAGCATGTGCTGTCATATGAGCTTTTGATCTTAGCCATTCTGTCAGGTGTGAGATGGAATCTCAGAGTCTTCTTGAGTTGCATTTCTCTGATGATTAAGGATGCTGAGCATTTCTTCAAGTGTCTCTCAGCCTTTAGGAATTCCTCCTTTGTGAATTCTCTGTTTAGCTCTTTTCCCCATTTTTTAATTGGATTATTTGGTTTCTTGGCATTTAATTTCTTGAGTTCTTTGTAAATTTTGGATATTAGCCCTTTGTCAGATGTGGGGTTGGTGAAGAATTTTTCCCAATCTGTAGGCAGCCATTTTGTTCGAATGACAGCGTCTTTTGCCTTACAGAAGCTTTTCAGTTTCATGAGGTCCCATTTATTGAGTGTTGGTCTTAGGTCCTGAGCTGTTGGTGTTCTGTTCAGGAAGTTGTCACCTGTGCCAATGATTTCAAGGGTTTTTCCCACTTTCTCTTCTAGTAGATTTAGTGTGACCGAGCTTATGTGAAGGTCTTTGATCCACTTGGACTTAAGTTTTGTACAAGGTGATAAGTATGGGTCTAATTTCATTCTTTTTTTCTTATTTAAAACACCTATATTTATTAATATTTAAAAAACACCTATAAAATATCTAAAATCTATAAACCAAAACCTATAATCTATCTAACAACACCTTAATACTTATCTAGGAACACCTAATTAATTCTATCTTAATTTTCTCAAAAGGATATCAATAGTCTTAGTGTAGGTCTGTGCAGGATGGCTTGGTTTTACAGCCATGGAAATACTACATTCCCAGCAGGCAGTCCCTTTTTAAGCTTAGTGTTCATTGGGCCTAACTTCCTAGTTCGTATGGCCAGTTCATTTAAGTCATGCTAGATTGTGACGGGCTTACAAAGTCAGTCTATTCCAACCTCCAAACTGAGGGCAGACCAGCCTCTACAGTCTCCTCGGCCCGTGTGAGCTTCACTGTCAAGAGCCTCTCTGAGCAGCCTCTGAACTCTGCTCACCTCTACGCCAGCCTTATATGCAACAAAAGGACTTTCTCTGGCGGTCTTGCAGCGAAGAGTCTTTCCCTCTTAGACTCTATCTCTCAGTTTATTACCATTGCAGTCTAAAGGCTTGCATATGCTATGCCATGAGGGCAAGAGGAAGAGAAAGCCACACGGAGCTTTCTGGCTTATATATCACATTACCTCGGGATCCTTGGCGGTCTCTGGGACCCCCACAAGATTTCTCGAGGTATCCAGCAGTCCGGATGATTCTCATCTGCATGACGTGTGCAGTTTCTTAGCCACGCCCCTTCTACAGGGCAGTTTGTTTTTCCATCCTGGCAATTTCAAGGGATGCTAGGCTAGTCTTCTATGCACTGCCATATGCTAAACTGAACTGTACGCTAATTTCACTAAAGGATCCTAACTTCTACTACAACTGACCCGTCATGGTCGGGGTGTACTTCCATCTCATCCTGTGAGGTGCTCTGAGGACTCCTTAGCACCACTTAAAGTCTCTTTCTGGGAGCCATCGACCCCTCTGGCTGGTACTCTCTCCTTCTTCCAGCATGAGACTCCTGTGGAAAGTATCATTTCTTTGGAGACTTGTTTCAAAAGTTTGATAGTTAGATTGGGGGACATAAGGGTCTCTTTAGAATGTCTTCATTTCTGCCATGCTGGATACAATCTGAGTCTCATAATTTGTACACTTTCAGGTGAAACAAACATTTGCCTCTTGGGGGAATTAAGACTAAAACCATCTTTAGATCAGCTCCTTGTAATGTGAGGTCGATGCTGGGACATGGACATCATAGGGAGTTGATTACTCTTCAGCTTCTTGTGTTGTCCCACTGGTCTTCTAGAAGTGCCACAGGCAACCCTGAGCTCAGTCTACAGTCCTTTACTGGCATCCAGTGGTAAGTGTGCGATTGTTTAAACACCCAGTTCACCAGCCCAGAGAAAAAGGAGTGGGGAAACAGGCTCTAGAAGAGACAAGAGGAATGAAAGAAATGTGTCTGGGGCCTTCAACTGAAACCTAATTCTTCCCTCCAAGGAGGTTGATCCCAGTTCATCATCCACTGCAGGTGTCAAGATAAAAAAGGATTTTCTTTTGTGCTTCCTCTAAAATTAGGTGGGGAATAATTGCCAAAAGTTCAAGTAAGCAGATACCTATTATTCACTAGTAAAATTAGCATTTTTAAAGCACTCTGTTCCAAATGGCAGGTGCCATTCTAGTCTGAATCATCACACCCTTACACACACACACCTTTTCTCCATTTGCTTCATTTACATGTTTTGCCCTTTCTGCCTCCACCTCCTAAGAAGTAAGAATGCCAGTAAGCAAAGAGCTATGTTCTGACTGCTTTCAGTAACAGCTCTTCCAGGGAGTAGGTACTCCCTATCAGTCAAGAACAACTGAAGCCCCTGGTAACCAACCACCATGTTAACAAAAACATCGTTTTTTTGTTTTTGTTTTTTTTTCTTGACATCTTTATCTTTTATAGAATCCCTGGCTGGAATCAACTCCAAAACTTCCACTTACAAAATGTCGACCCCACCTTTTTATTTGTTTCTCTTTTTTTTCCCCTTTATTTTTTATTTCTTCAAGATACATCTCAATCGCAGTCCCCTCCCTATTCCCCGTCCAGTCCCACCCTCCCACCCTCAACCCCCCATCCTCTTCCCTTTTTTTTCTTTTAAGTTTAAGGTATATCTTATTTCGCCTTACAGTTTCCCCTTTCAGTCCAACAAATGGCTCTTTCTCTTATAATAATAAATACAATACAAAACAACAGAGGTAATTAGGCCACAGTTATGAGGGTTATATGGTTTTGCGTACATTCCCAATGTCCAGTCCATATGTATTTGGTACCTGGCTTTAACATTCTACTATCTAAACATCTCCATGAGTTTAAAGTTCTATATCTGACTCAACATTCATACTAACTTGCAACACAATTTTAAAAGTATCTTCTTAGATCTATAACACTCTCTTGACTCCTAAACAACTCAAAATTTAATTATGAGACTCAGGGAAGAAATAAAGAAGAAAAGCAAAGACTTCTGAAAATCCAACGAAAATGAAGGCACAACAAACCCAAACATATGGGACACAATGAAAGCTGTGCTACAAGGAAAGTTCATAGCAGTAAGTGCCTTCAAAAACAAAATTGTGACAGATCATATTAGCAAATTAACAGCTAAACTGGATGAATTGGAAAAAAAAGAATCAAACACTCCCAAGAGGAGCAGAAGGCAGGATATCAAAAACTTAGGGCTGAAATTAACAACTTAGAAACAAGAAGAACTGTACAAAGAATCAATGAAACCAAGAGTTGGTTCTTTGACAAAATCAACAGAATAGACAAAAACCTTAGCCAAATTAACTAAAAGGCAGAGGGAAAAAACCCAAATCAGCAAAATCAGAAATGAAAAGGGAGAAATAACAACAGACATTGAGGAAATCCAGAGAATCTTTAGGTTCTATTTTTAAAAATCTGTGTTCCACCAAACTTGGAAACCTAAGTGAAATGGACAATTTTCTTCACAGATTCCATGTACCAAAGTTAAATCAAGATCAGGTTTACAGACTAAACAGCCCTATAGCCCTAAGGAAATAGAAACAGTCATTGTCGCGTTGACCTCGACCAGCAAGAACGACGCAACTCGCAAAAGCTCTTCTCAAGCAGTTTATTCAGATCCCTTGAAAACAGTCTTCCGAATAATAGGGCAGACCCAACCCACAGGCTAAATACTATATGAACAGCCAATCAAGTAAAGCCACGTGGTGCTATCTTACAGGCCCACGTATGCGGAAGCAAGCCAGATCAGCGGTCTTAACCAAATATGGACTTGTTTACCACTGAGAGCGCTCACCATCGGGCTGGTGGAAGGCGGAAACTGGCGCCATCTTTAGGGCGTGGCATGTCACAGCTCTCTACAAGTCATTAAAAATCTCCCAACCAAAAAAAGCTCAGGGCCAGATGGTTTCAGCACAGAATTCTACCAGACCTTGAAAGAAGAGCTAATACCAATACCCTTCACACTCTTCCACAAAATAGAATCGAAAGGAACACTGTCAAACTCATTCTATGAGACACAATCATCCTGATTCCTAAATCACACAAAACCCCAACAAAGAAAGAGGACTTCAGACCAATTTCCCCCATGAACATCGACAAAAACATACTTAGTAGTATAATACTGGCAAACCGAATCCAAGAACACATCAAAAGTACACATACCATGATCAAGTAGGGTTCATCCCAGGAATGCAGGGATGGTTCAACATACAAAAACCCATCAATGTAATTCAACATATGAATAAGCTGAAAGAAAAAAAACACATCTCGCTAGATGCTGAAAAAGGATTTGACAAAATCCAATACCCTTCATACTAAAAGTCCTGAAGTAAATGGGCATACAAGGACCATACCTAGAAATAATAAAGGTGATATACACCAATCCGGTAGCCAACATCAAATTAAATGGAAAAAAACTTGAAGCATTTCCTCTAAACTCGAGGACAAGACAAGGATGTCCTCTTTTGCCATATCTCTTCAACATAGTAATTGAAGTTCTTGCTAGAGCAATAAAACAGCTAAAGGAGATCAAGGGGATACAAATTGGAAACAAAGAAGTCAAATTATCCCTATTTCCAGATGATATGATAATATACATAAGTGACCTCAAAAATTCCACCAGAGAACTCTTACAGCTGATAAACACCTTCAGCAAAGTGGCTGGATACAAAATTAATTCAAAAAAATCAGAAGCCCTTCTTTATACAACAAACAAATGGGCTGAGAAAGAAATTAGGGAAACAACACCCTTCACAATAGCCACAAACAATATAAAATACCTGGGGGTAACTCTAAACAAGCAAGAGAAAGACCTGTATGACAAGAACTTCAAGTCCTTGAAGAAAGAAATTGAAGAGGACATCAGAAGATGGAAAGATCTCCCATGCTTATGGATAGGTAGGATCAACATAATAAAAATGTCCATCCTGTCAAAATCAATATACAGATTCAATGTAATTCCTTTTAAAATACCACCACAATTCTTTATAGACCTGGAAAAAGCAACTTCTTATGGAATTCTCAACTTCATATGGAATAACAAAAAACCCAGAACAGCTAAATCAATACTGTGCAATGAAAAAACATCTGGAGGCATCACCATCCCAGATTTCAAACTGTACTACACAGCAATGGTAATAAAAACAGCATGGTACTGGTATAGGAACAGACCAGTGGATCAATGTAATTGAATTGAAGACCCAGAAATGAACCCACACTCCTATGGTCATTTAATTTTTGACAAAGAAGCCAAAACCATACAATGCAACAAGGACAGCATCTTCAACAAATGGTGCTGGTCCAACTGGATGTCGAGATGTAAAAGAATGAAATTAGACCCATACATATCAACTTGCACAAAACTTAAATCCAAGTGTATTAAAGACTTTAACATAAAGCCTGACACACTAAATCTACTAGAAGAGAAAGTGGGGAAAACCCTCAAACTCATAAGCACAGATGACAACTTCCTGAACATAACAGCAATACCTCAGGCTCTAAGACCAACACCAAAAAATGGGACCTTGTGAAACTGAAAAGCTTCAGTAAGGCAAAAGACACTGTCACTCAAACAAAACAGCAAACTACAGATTGTGAAAAAAAAAATTTCACCAACCCCACATCTGACAGAGGGCTAATACCCAAAATTTACAAAGAACTCAAGAAATTAAATGCCAAGACACCAAACAATCAAATAAGAAATGGGGAACAGAGCTAAACAGAGAATTCACAAAGGAGGAATTCCTAATGGTTGAGAGACACTTGAAGAAATGCTCAGCATCCTTAATCATCAGAGAAATGCAACTCAAGATGACTCTGAGATTCCATCTCACACCTGTCAGAATGGCTAAGATCAAAAGCTCATATGACAGCACATGCTGGTGAGGGTGTGGAGAAAGGGGAACCCTCCTTCATTGCTGGTGTGAGTGTAGGCTTGTGCAACCACTATGGAGGTCAGTCTGGAGATACCTTAGAAAAGTTGGAATAGCTCTGCCTCAGGACCCAGCCATACCACTTCTGGGTATACATCCAAATGATTCTTCACCGAATCACAAGGAAGTTTCCTCATCTATGTTCATAGCAGCCTTATTTGTAAAGGCTAGAAACTGGAAATAACCCAGATGTCCCTCAACCGAAGAATGGATTAAAAAACTGGTACATCTACACAATGGAATACTACTCAGCTGTCAGAAACAATGAAATCATGCAATTTGCAGCCAAATGGATGGAACTAGAGAAGCTCATTCTGAGTGAGCTAACCCAGACCCAGAAGGATGCACATGGCATCTATTCACTTATAGTTGGATTTTAGCCATATAGTACAGGATAACTATACTACAATGAATGCACCAAAGGGAACATGAACATAGACTTTTTTTTCTGTCAGTGAGATACTTTGCCCTAGTGATGCTGCCTTATATGCCTCCAGTGTATGACAAGGCTCTTAGCCCTCATATGACTGCTGAACTGGGGCGGGGGCCTGTTATGTAGGGACACTCCACTCCAGAGGAGTGTGCTGGAGGGAATAGGGGGTTGGTGGGGGAAGAACTGAGAGGGGTAGAAAGAGGATACTATGATGAAGATGTAACCTGAAGTAATAAATAAAAAAAGGAAACAAAGCTAAACAGAGAATTCACAAAGGAGGAATCCGTAATGACTGAGAGACACTTGAAGAAATGCTCAGCATCCTTAATCATCAGAGAAATGCAACTCAAGAAGACTCTGAGATTCCATCTCACACCTGACAGAATGGCTAAGATCAAAAGCTCATATGACAGCACATGCTAGTGAGGGTGTGGAGAAAGGGGAACCCTCCTTCATTGCTGGTGGGAGTGTAAGCTTGTACAACCGTTATGAAAATCAGTCTGGCGATGTCTTAGAAAAGTTGGAATAGCTCTGCCTCAATACCCAGCCATACCACTTCTGGTTATACATCCAAATGATTTCTCACCAAACCACAAGGATGTTTCCTCATCTATGTTCATAGCAGCCTTATTTGTAATAGGTAGAAACTGAAAACAACCCAGATGTCCCTCAACCAATGAATGGATAAAAAAAAACCTGTGGTACATCTACACAATTGAATACTACTCAGCCACCAGAAACAATGAAATCATGCAATTTTCAGTCAAATGGATGGAACTAGGAAAGCTCATTGAGTGATCTAACCCAGACTCAGAAGGATGCACATGGTATCTATTCATTTATAACCAGATTTTAGCCATATAGTACAGGATAAGTATACTACAACCAATGCGCCAAAGGGAACAGGAACATAGACTTTGTTACCTGTCAATGAGACACTTTGCCTTAGTGGTTCTGCCTTGTAGGCCCCAGTGTATGAGGAGGCTCTTGGCCCTCATATGACCGCTGAACTTGGGCAGGGGACTGATATGTAGGGACACTCCATTCCAGAGGAGTTGGATGAAAGGGATAGGGGGTAGAGGGTGGGAGGATGGGACTGGGAAGGGTGTAAAAAGGGCACTATGATGGAGATGTAACCTGAAGTAATAATCATAAGAAAATAAAATTTAAAAATTCTTTGAAATTTTTGTGCAGTGTATTTTGATCATATTCACAACCAGAACCTTCTTTCAGATCCACTACACTTTCCTACTTGCCCAGTTTAATATACCACATTTTTAAAGGCCCACCAGGTACGGTTTGTTGCCTAGGTACTCTTGGGTATATCCTCCCTGTGGTGGTCAACCTACCAAGGGCCACAACATTAAGAAGATTGATTCTCTCCCAGAAGCTGTCAATGATCAATAGATTCTTAGCTGAGGGTGAGACATCATGTCACCACTCCTCTCCATGCTAGGATGTTGTCTGCCTTATGCTTTTACAGGTTTTACACATGCTATCAGAACTCCTATGGATAACTGTGCCCTCTTTCCATCCAGTATCTAGAAAACACCATTTCCATTGACTCTTAAAATGTCTCCAACACACTATTTACCACCACAGTGATTCCTGAACCTTGAGAGTATGTGTATAATATAAATGTCCCATTCAAGACTGGGAATTCTGTACTTTTTTATTCATTATATCTTGGCCAGATCTTGGTCTCTGTATTACTTGCCATCTACTACATAGAGACACTTTAATGAGGCTTGAGGGATGTACTAATCTATAAGTAAAATGATAAATCATTAGGAGTCTGTAAAATACTATGTCCATTTTATGAAGTGTTAGACTCTTCCCTAAGACTTATGACCAACCTAGTCATAGGTTTTGGGCTCAGATAACAATGCCAAGTTTGGATTTGAACTGATAGTTCCAAACATAAATCCAATCAATCAGAAAATGACCCAATTAACACTGCTAATCCAGTCCACCCTGTGAGTGCCTTTGTCCCACATTTGTATGAAGGGAGCCTAGCTCACATCACCAACTCAGCTCCACCCACTGCACACTTCTCCATTCCTCTTCTTCCACACATGTGCATACTTTACCATTTCTCTAGACAGACAGTAAACTCAAACTCCCAACTCCACCCATATCTGTGACTCAAGGACTTTACCTCTCCAGCGAGGGACAGCAAACCCACACTGGCAACCTACTCCCTCCCCACTACCTGCCTAAGGAATATAATTCCCACTCCTGTCATTATACTTTCCTTCTTGAACACTCTGTTCAGGTAGGAATGCCCAACTTGGAATGACAACCCAACCTACCCCTGCCTGTGACCTTCTCTACCATCCGTAGGTTGGGGACCTAGACTGCCACTGCAAATCACTTCCACCCATGCCTACCAACTTAACCCATTCTCTATGCTCATACTTGGCCCTTCTCTAGGTAAACCCTAAAATCGCACACCAATTGCCCTATCACCATGACCCTTTCCAAGGCACTAGTTCCACACCTGAAATTCTACTCATCCCTGCAGCTGCACTGAGAATGATATACCCAGCACCTGCCTTCTATCTCCTTCTTCAGACTCTTCTTTTCAGGTAAGGATCTTAGGCTTGTATGGACAACCCCAACAGTGCCTCTTGCCTGAGGAAAGTTTTGAACACTTCTTTCAGTATCCTGAAGAATAATATGCAGACCTTCTAACATTCTAGAAACTCTATTACTTAGAAACTTAAACTATCCCAGTTGGGCCAGGATTATTTCTGATACCCCATTCAAACATTATTCTTGAATTGTTTCAAGACTAAACGTATGTAACAAGTCAATTATCTTATTAATTAAGATATAAGACAACACAGCTTCAAACATTTATTCAACCAACAAGACACGGTATCTCTATATCAAGAAACACTATCACTCCCCCTAGAGGCATTGTAGATGAGGCTTCTGTGTCACATGTGCATCAGTAGGTGGCAGAGAGAAGAGAGGCTATGTTTACCTTCAACATTCTGACCTATGAACATCTGAATGAATAGTAGCCTAACATTCAGAGGTGGAAGGATGAACCGAGACAGATACCAACACAATTTTGGCACCATGGGGCCCAGACGGGAAGCTAGCCTATGTAGACCATCAGTCCACCATCAGGCAAGCATCAGATGGGCTCCAGGACAGAAACAAGCCAGAGTCTAGGGTAGCGCAGTCTAGCCCTGGTTGAGGGGGTTGTGCGTGAGCCAGCCCCAAGGGTATGAGTGTGGGAGAGCCAGCTCTACCTTTCTTCTGCTTTGTGATGGTGTCAGCAGGAGAGAGATCCTTCCCTTTGGCCCTCACTACCAGTGACAGACAGGAGATCTGGCCCTGAAGGGGTCACAAGAGCTGGAGAGCTGTACCTGCTCCTCACATGCTACAGTACTGGAGAGCAGTCCCTGCACCTTTCCTGGGCAACACACTCCATCTGGCCCTAGATGTAAGGATTCTGGGTGAGCCAATCCTGAGGGAGTGAGTGTGGAAGAGACAGGCCTCCCTTTTGACTCCTTTGTGTAGGTGTTGGCAAGGGAGAAATATCCTCGCTTCTCTTTTGCCCTTATCTCAAGAGGCAGACAAGAGATCTGGCCCCAATGAGGTCAGTCACAAGAGCAGGAGAATTGTCCCTGCCCCTCACATGCTGCAGCACTTGGGAGAGCAGGCCCTGAAAGTGAGTGTTGCAGGCCCAGAACCAAGGCTTTCAGTTGGCCTACTCCATGCATGAACTGCTGAGTGCATGAAGAGGCCAGACCACAGAACCAAAACTACAGGATCTCCATGACACAGGACAATAACAGCATATCTGAGAGAAGTCCCAGTGAGATTCCAGTATTAGCAAAGTAACATAAGTCAGAGGCCTCATACCAGACCAAGGACCCATTATAATGAACATTTGCAAGCAAAAATATATAGACAAAAGGGAATATTGTGGTACACACTGAGACACACTACAGTTTTCACAATGAGATTTTTTTATGTGAAGGGAGATTGCAAGGGTGGATTGTGGATCTGAGGGGAGGTGGAAAGGAAAGGGAACAGAAGTATGATGTGAAATTCACAAAATAAAAAAATAATATGAAAAAGGAGGGAAAAAATTGTGTCCACATTTGGATGGGAATTACATTTAATCTATAGATTGCTTTTGGTAAGATGGTCATTTTCACTGTTAATCCTACCAACCCATGAACATGGGAGATATTTCCATCTTCTGATGTCTTCTTTGATTTCTTTCTTCAGAGACTTCAAGTTTTTGGTGTATAGGTCTTTCACTTGCTTGGCTAAAGTTACACCAAGATACTTTTTTTGTGACTGTTGTGAAGTATGTTGTTTCTCTATTTTCTTTCTCAGCCCATTTATCATTTCTGTATAGAGGGCAACTGACTTTTTTAGTTAATTTTGTATTCAAACACTTTGCTGAAAGTGTTTATCAGCTGTAGGAGTTCTCTAGTAGAATTTCTGGATTGCTTATGTATACTATTGTGCCATCTGCAAAAATGGATACTGTGATTTCTTCCTTTCCAATTTGTATCCCCGTAATCTCCTTTAGTTGTCTTGTTGCTCTAGATAGAACTTCAAGTAGGATATTGAATAGATACAGAGTGGACAGCCTTGTCTTGTCCCTGATTTTAGTGAAATTGTTTTAAGTTTCTCTCCATTTAATTTCATGTTAGCTATCAGTTTGTTGTATATTGCCTTTATTATGTTTAGGTATGGGCCTTTTATCCCTGATCTCTCCAAAACTTTTATCACGAAAGGGTGTTGGATTTTGTCAAAAAGCTTTTTCAGCATCTAGTGAGGTGATCATGTGAATTTTTCTTTTATTTTGCTTATGTGATGGATTACATTGATGGATTTTCATGTTTAACCATTCCTGAATCCCTGGAATTAAGTCTACTTGATTATGGTGGATGATGATTTTGATGTGTTCTTGGATTCAGTTTGCAAGTATTTATATAGTATTTTTGCATCAAAGTTCATGAGGGAAGTTGGTCTGAAATTCTATTTCTTTGTTGAGTCTGTGTGTGAAGGAATGAAACTTTTATTATATTACCATTCTTAAACAGAATAATGGCACCTGAAATGGAAAGAGGAGTAAGAATTTCATAATAACATATTTATGAAGGGAATCACTGTATTTGAAGGTTAGAAACGTTCCCAAATCTAAGAAGAATATGATATTTTCTTGGGTCAATATTGGCCATCAGTCATATCTTATGGTCTTTAATGGAAATCCAGGCCTTCAAATTTGGGTTGGTTCCCATAATTGTGGTGTAGGTCCCTATCCTAAGGATCAGAAGGCATCACATAATTAATTAAAAATATGATGATGCCCTAAAAATAGGCACAAGGTGTGGGACAAATGAGCCATGTGACTAGGGGAACCAGATTGGAGCGAGAATGAGGTCAAAATATGTCTAATCCCTGAAAATCTCTTCTTGAGACCCACAGGAGTAAGGATTGTTCCCTCCCTGTTGTGGGCCAGCATGCCTCCTTGCATGTAATCTATGACCCCCCCACCTCTGCCACCCCTGATGTAGTCACATAGTCTGGTGACCAAATCACAGATAAGGGCATGTCCATCAAGCACCCAGAATTCCTCTTCATGTAATGGAAGCATTCCCAGAACCTCAGCCCTAGCCAATAATGTACACTCACCCCAAAACCCTTACTCACTCTCTAAGGTTTATATAACCCTTGTTCATCCCAATAAAGAGAGCTGTTTCACTGAATAAAAACCATCTTAGAGAAGGCTGTTTCTCCCTCACATTCATTACCACACCTAGATCCTGCAGATCCACTCACCCAGATAATGTTCTTTCCCTTCATTCTAATGGTGTCTGAATGGCTCCAGGAAAGAAGTGAGCCCAGGCAGGAAAAAGGGACAGTTTATCCTATCATGACTGTACACCCAACTCTTGGCTCTGGATCACAGTCTTTGTGCTTTGAGTAAGTATATAACAGGATTTAATTCTACCTCATTAAATCCACCTTTCATAACAAATAAACACTATAATATATTTTGTTATGGCAGTTTACAATATAAGAAAATCAAGATTTTGTCTTACTAGGAGAATTCATAAATTCATAGCTAGACAACCAGGCAGAAATTCTGCACACTAGACCACACTGGTTAGCTTTCAAAGTTCGATATGTTCATTTCTCTTAAAAAGGAAAGTTTATGTAAAGTCTAATAAAAGAACTTCTGGGGCCTCCTTCCCAAGGTGACCACACATGGTCCATCCTGTTTACATAGGAATTTAAGCCAATGGGATGAGTCCTCCAGACCCTTTCTTAGGCACGTTAATATTCCTACTGGTGCCCAGTACAATCTAGAGTCACATTCACATGCTATATAGGTGAGTCTACTCAGGATCAGTTATATACCACCATCTTTATACTTTCAGACCCAGCTAGGAAATATATTAACATACCTTTTGGTTACCTGTGAATTAGAATCAACCTAGTCTCAAAAATGGAAAATCAATACCAAATATATGAAAGATTTGCCTACAAACTCTTCACATTTTTTCTGAAATCAATCAAATTAAGTCAACAGCAAAAATTTCCAATCAACAAAAGAAGCTCATAATCCTATCTCAGACACACAACCAAAGCAATAAGTCAACATACCTATATCATATTATGAAAACACAAGCCATAGGAAAGTCCAAGACAATATGTCTCTTCCTGAACCAATAGTCCCATACAAATGTTGTTCAATGAGAATAACCACTGTGAACTTCAGGATGCAGAATTGAAAAGAACAATTATAAACATGATCAAAGAATTCAAGAACTTTAAAGAGGACAGAAATAAATAACTGAATGAACTTTAAAGGGATATAAATAAATTTCTGATTGAAGTCTGGGAGGTTTAAGTGAAAAATTACCCCTATAACCTTGGATATTTAAACAGGAGATCCCCAATTTGGTGGTGTTGTTTGCAGACACTTAGTAGATACAGATTTGCTAAAGAAAGTATATTACTTGGGGCTGGCTTTGAGAGTTTAAAGACTCAAGCCATTTCCAGTTCTAACTCTGTCTGTCTATCTGCCAATCATATATATATATCTCCTTCCTGCTTGAAGTTCAAAATATGAGTTATCAATATCTGCTCCTATTGCCATGATCTGGAAGTATAAATAAATATGAACTCTTTATTCCAAAAGGTGCATTAATCATGGTATTTTATCACAGCAACAGAAAAATATAACAAAACACAACAAAAATATACTTTATGGCTGAATAAAATGACAAAGATAGCTCAGGATTTGAAAAATGAACTCAATAGAGATATAGAAATACTCTTATATGAATATCTGAGCAATTTCTGAGATGAAGATAGAAATTAAAATTCAAAGCACAATTGGAAAACTAAGGGGAAAGTCTTATTAGTAGAATGACTCAGTTAAAAACAGATGATCAGGAATTAAAAGAAAAAGTAGAGGAATTTTTTATTGAAAAAAATTATTTTGTGAATTTCACATCATGTACCCTATTCTCTCCCATTTCCCACCTTCCCCCCCAAACCCACCCTCCACTCTTGCAATCTGTCCCAGCATAAAAAATAACAGATCAGCCGGGCGATGGTGGCACACGTCTTTAATCCCAGCACTTGGGAGGCAGAGGCAGGCAGATCTTTGCGAGTTCGAGGCCAGCCTGGTCTACAAAGCGAATCCAGGACAGCCAGAGCTGTTAAACAGAGAAACCCTGTCTCGAAAAAACAAAAAAAATAAAAATAAAAAAAAAAAATAACAGATCATTGTGGAAGCTGCAATGTATCTCAGTATGTCCCACAATATTCCCCTTTGTCCACACATTCTGCTTGCAAATGTTCATTTTAATGATTCCTTGGTCTGGAACGAGGCCCCTAGTTTCCACTACTCCATCAGTACTGGAACTCCTCTCAGATATGCCGAACTGTCTTGTGTCTTGGAGATCCTGAAGTCCTGGGTTGTGGAACCGACCTCTTTTTGAACTCCAGAAGTTCATCCATGGGATAGATGTTGGGGTGGACCAAATCCCTGGTTCTGGACTTGCAACCACCACTTTCATAGCTAGTTCTACTATGGAAAGGTGCAGGGCCTGCTCTCCCGAGTGCTGCAGTATGTGAGGAGCAGGGACAGCTCTCCTGCTCTTGTGACCCCATCTGGGCTAGATCTCCTGTCGGCCAATGGTGGTGAGGGAAAAAGGGAGGAGTGGCCATCTCTCCCCAGCCTATACCACCACATGGCAGACCAAAGGCAGGGCTGACTCTCCCACACTGACTCCCTCAGGGCTGTCTCACTCACAACCCCAATATCCAGGAACAGCTGTAGTGTGCTATCCTGGCAGGGTCCAGGGCCTGCTCTCCCAAGTGCTGCAGCATGTGAGGAGCAGGGACAGCTCTCATGCTCTTGTGATCCCATCTGGGCCAGATCTCCTGGTGTTGGTCTTGTAGTCATCTCAGGTTACACCGTGGTGCCAAAGTGGAGTTGGTATCCACCTTGCTTCTTTTTTCTTTTTTTTTTTTCTTCTTCCGGGAAATTTAGGCTACTATTCATTGAGATATTTATAGGTTAGAATACCGAATGCAGATATAGCCTCTCTCCTCTCTGCCACCTACAGATGCAATGCCTCTAGGGGAAGTGGAATTTTTTATTTTTATTTATTACTTCAAAATACATATCTATCATAGTCCCCTCCTTTCACCCCTCCTGGGCACACAGGACCACACCAGCAGAGCCGCTGCAGGTTGAATACTCAGTGTGCAACATAGAGAGCCCTGACTTGTGAGCAGTGAAACAACCCTTGGCCATTCCTCCTTGCCTGGGAGTGGGCTGCACCATCTCACAGTGCTTCTGGCTATTAGATGCACATTGACCCTGAGAACCCCCTGAGAACAGCTGGAGAGGATCACAAATACAGTATGGACACGTAAGCTGCAGGGGAGCTACAACCCCATCCAACAGTCTGTGGCCTACCAACCTGCACTATCAACTGTACGAAGATCAGTTGGATCCCAGGAACCTACAGGAACCCATCCCACCACATCCACTCACCTGAGTCCCCAATTGAAACAAAACAGGAAGGGGTGAGCTCTGGGAGACACACTGAGAACATCCACACAAGGCCCCATCCAGCCAGTGGAAAGTGATAGATCACCAAGTGATAGGACTGCTACATCAAAGCGCCCCCTTGGAACCAAACACAGAAGACACCAGGAACAAACAGCTAAGAACAACCAAATGGCTAAAGGTCAGAGAAAAAACAGAAACAACAGAAGTCAGGGAGATAAAACCATGCTAGTACAGCAAGCCCTGACCACATCACTACAGCTGAAACACATGAAAACGATGACAATTCTACATTATGGAAAGCAATAGAGTCCTTCAAGAAGAATTTAAATCTATGAAGGAATTCAAACAATCCACAATTTCACAAGCAAAAGCAACGGATATTAGCATCAGAGAGCTCCAAGACAAAGTGGCTCAACTTGAACAGGAAAAAGACAGGGCAATGAAAGATTTCCAGGCAAAGACAAGCAAATTGGAGCAGGAAATGTACAAAATGAATAAAATCATTCAAGTCATGAAAAAGGAAATGGAAACAATAAAGAAAACACAGTCAGAGTTAAGAGGATAAGTGGAGAATCAAGGAAAGAGAACAGGAAATACAAACATGAGTATCAAAAAGAGGATACAAGAGATGGAAGACAATATTTCAGGCATGGAAGATTCGATGGAAGAAATCAGTACAACATCCAAAGAAAATGAGAAAGCTAAAAAAGCTCTCACCCATAACATCCAAGAAATCAAGGACTCAATGAAAAGACAGAACCTAAGAATTATAGGCATAGAGGAAAGAGAAGACTCCCGACTCCAAGGTCCAGGAAATATCTTCAACAAAATCATACAAGAAAACTTCCCAAACCTAAAGAAAGAGATGCCAATAAAACTCCAAGAGGCTTACAGAACACCAAACAGATTAGATCAGAAAAGAAGCTCCTCTCACGACATAATAATTGAAACTCCAAATGTACAGAACAAAGAAAGAATATTAAAAGCTGTAAAAGAAAAAGGTCAAGGAACATAAAATGGCAGACCCATCAAAATTACACCTGACTTCTCCTCAGAAACTTTAAAAGCCAGAAGGGCCTGGACAGATGTCCTACAAGCCCTGAGAGAACATAGGTGCCCAGCCAGACTACTATACCCAGAAAAACTCTCTATCAACACAGATGGAGAAAACAAGATGTCACATGACAAAATCAAATTTAAACAATATCTTCCCACAAACCCAGCCCTACAGAAGATCCTACAAGGAGAATTCCAACCCAGAGAAGATAACTACACCCAAGAAAACATAGGAAATAGAAAACTCCACAGCAACTAAACCAAAAGAAACACAGGACAACCACCTATACCAAACTAATGGGAAATAACAACCCCTGATCACTAATATACATCAACATCAACGGACTCAACTCCTCAATAAAAAGACAGAGACTTACAAATTGGATCCATAAACAAGACCCATCATTTTGTTGCATACAAGAAACACATCTCACTAACAAAGATAGACCCTATCTCAGAATAAAGGGCTGGGAAAAGGTATTCCAAGCAAATGGACCCAGGAAGCAAGCTGGAGTAGCCATCCAAATATCAAACAAAATAGACTTCCAACTGAAATTAATAAAAAAAAAGACATAGAAGGGCATTACATACTCGTTAAAGGAAATATTCATCAAGAGGATATCTCAATATTGAACATCTAGGCCCCAAATACAAAGGCACCTACATTTGTTAAAGAAACTCTTCTAAAGCTTAAATCACACATTGATCCCCACACATTAGTAGTGGGAGACTTCAACACCCTTCACACTACAATGGACAGATCATCAAGACAGAAGCCAAACAGAGAAATAATGAGTCAAACAGAGCTCATGAACCAAATGGACCTAACAGATATCTATAGAACGTTTCATTCAAACACAAAAGAATACACCCTCTTCCCAGAACCTCATGGAACCTTCTCCAATATCGACCATATAATTGGACACAAAGATAGCCTCAACTATCAGCTATCAGAAACAAGGAAATCATGCAATTTGCAGCCAAGTGGATGGAACTAGAGAAGTTCATCCTGAGTAAGCTAACCCAGACTCAGAAGGATGAACATGGCATCTATTAACTTATAGTTGGATTTTAGCTATATAGTACAGGATATCTATACTACAACCAATGCACCAAAGGGAATATGGACATAGACTTTTTTTTCTTTTTGGTTTTTTTGTTTGTTTGTTTGTTTGTGTGTGTGTGGGTTGTTTTTTTTTTTTTTTTTGGTTTTCTCCCCCTGGCACTGAGACCCTTTTCACTGGTGGTACTGCCTTGTAGGGCCCAAGTATATGAGGAGGCTTTTGGCCCTCATATGACTTCTGAATCAGGGCAGGGGACAGTTATGTAGGGACACTCCACTCTAGAGGAGTGGGATGGAAGGGTTAGGGGGTAGAGGGTGGGAGAGAGGGGCTGGGAAGGGGGGAAAGAGGACAATATGATGGAGATGTTACCTGAAACAACAAATAAATAAATTTTTAAATAAATAAATAAAACATCCTCAATTAAAGAGAAATGTATCCATACAGAGAAGAGGAAACACAGAGAACACCAGAACATCAAATGAATATGACCAAGAAAGAAGCACCACACAGAATATTATAGTTAAAACTCTAAAGATGCAAAACAAAGAAATGTTATTAAAACTGCAAGAGAAAAACCACAAGTGACAAATAAAAGGAATTTCATCAGAATAGCACTTTTCTCGGGAACAATTTTAAACCTGTGAAAAAGGGAGTTGTAAACTTTGATTAGGATTTCATTGAATCTGTAAATATATACAGTCATTTTCCCAATATCAATTATACCAACTCAAGAACATAAACTGTCTTTCCCTCCATTTACTAGTGTCATTCAATCTCTTTCTGCAAAGATGTAATTTTTTCATTGTAAAGATCATTCACATCCTAGACTAGGTTTGTTCTAAGACATATTTAATTTATCATAAGGGAGAATGTGTCCATGGTCTCTTTCACATCATGTTTGTTGTTGTTTTGCAAACCAAAATTTGGTGCAATTTTAGTGATCTCTTATATATGATATTATGGCATCTGAAAATAAGGATAGTTTGATTACTTCTTTTCTGGTTTGCATCTTTTAAAATTTTCTTCTCTTGCCTTACTGATTCATAAAGTGCTTTGAGGACTACACTGAAGAGGACTGGAAATAGTTGGTAGGTCTATGTCACTCATGATTATAGTGGAATTACTTTTAATTTTTTATCAGTTTAATATTATTTTGGCTGTGGAACTGGAAGTATAGCTTCTCCATTTCAAGAAATGTTTTCTGTAGCCTTAGCCTTATCTATAAATTTTATCATGAACATGCGATGGATTTTGTCAAAGGATCTTTCTGCATTTGTTGAAATGATCATATGATTTTGTTTTTAGCTCTATGTGTTTTACTACATTTTTTGATTTGGGAATGTTGGAGCATTCCTGCATCTCCAAGATAAAGACAGAGCCCTGGACCAATTAATCAGAAGAAAAAATAGATTACTCAAATTAACAGATTCATTAATGGACTGGGAAGCATCACAAAATGCACCATGGGAATACAAAATACTATAAGGAAATACTTCAATAGCATATGCCCTGTTAAAATAAAAGTTATAAAAGAAATTCATAAATTTCTAGATACATTCAATCCACCAAAGTTAAACTAAGAAGAGAACAACAATTTAAACAGAGAGATAACAAATGAAGAGATTCAAAGAGTAAAACCTTCTAACCTAAAAATAATTCTAGGACCAAGTGGATAAACAGAATTCTATCACATTTTCACTGACTATCTCAAGTCAAATACTCCTTTTTTAATGTTTATTTATTACTTCAGGTTACATCTCCATTACAGTACCCTCTTTCAACCCCTCCCAGTCCTGCCCTCCCATCCTACCCCAATACCCTCATCCTCTGGAGTGGAGTGTCCCTACATATCAGTCCCCTGCCCCAGTTCAGCAGTCATGTTAGGGCCAAGAGCCTCCTTATACACTGGGGGCCTACAAGGCAGCACCACTAGGGCAAAGTGTCTCATTGACAGGTAACAATGTCTATGTTGCTGTTCCCTTTGGTTCATTGCCTGTAGTATAGTTATCCTGTACTATTTATCCAAATACTCTTAAATTACACAAACACACAAAAACAAACACAAGGAGCATTTCTAAACATCTTTTATATTTTTTGGTTGTGAACCTAGCCTTTAATGGCTGAGCCATCTCTCCAGCCCTCTAAACATCTTTTAAATTGCTAGTATTACCCTACTACCAAAACAAGGCAAAGACACAACAAAAACAAAGAAAACTACAGGCCAACAACCTGATAAATATACTTCCAAAAATTTTTACTAAAATAAATGCAAACTGAATGTAAGTATATACCAAAAAGATTATAAACAATAAACAAAGCAAGTTTAACTTAAATAAAAATGCAGATGAAGCTGATATAGTCTTATCCATCATTTCATTTCCATCTTTATGGAAATGAGAAAAACCTTAGGCCAAGTATGTCTCTGTAAAATGGTCTTATATAGAAACATTAGGATATAATGGCCAGCATGTGTGAATTATAGTTCATAGGACCATGCTAAAAAATGGAATAAATAAGAACTCTCCAATATCAATATCATGCATTCATTTTTTATTGTTTCTCATCCCATCAAAACTTAATATACCACTGATACATTATAAAATGCCACATGTACATGATAAATGTTTCAGATGAAAGATAAATACTTATTTATGATGTACAATGAGATATTTCATACATGTAAACATTGTATATTGATGGAATCAGGGAAATTATCCAGTATATACCTGAAACATTTTACTGCTTTGGGAAGAATATACTCAATATTTTATGATACAAGAGACATTTTGTTTAACTATAGTTATCCAAATACAGCATAGCAACCAAAACCTATTCTGGATAACACAAACATCACATCAGTAAGTTGTGTGTGAGTGTTTGGTGGGGGTAAGGGATGTTTCTTAAACACTTTGACTTTATACAATTTAAATTTGGTCCACTAGGTAAATTGTCTGATCCCATGATTTCTCTATTTTTATATTTTTGATGACATGTGTTCTTCCATAAGGAGTCTATTAATTTACATTTCAACCCATCGTGTATAATAGCTCCCTATATTTACACTCACAACAGTTTTTGATAACCACTGCCTTTTTTATAACAACCATTCTACCTGGAGTGAAGGGGTACTTTGTTGTGGTTAATTTTGATGTTGTTAGGAACTTTGAGATTGCTCTATTTTCCTACAGAGAAGACACTGGCTCCTGGGTGAATATTGGTCACTTGAATGGACATAGTTCAAACTGCAATGTGTTGTAAATATTCAATATACACAGGCTTTTAATAATGTAAAGAATTAAACCAAAAATGTATGATCTAAGCAATTAATTCATGCTGCTTGTAGAAAAAAAGTCAATATTAACATATGTAGTCTCATATCACAAATATATATATATATATATATGTACACACTCATGTAGTGTGTCATTTTATGCTATATAGTAACTCATTGCCTAATATGTTAATAATGTCATTGATTGTAATGTAATTAATTAAATAAAGATGTGAATAATTTTACTAGCTTTTAATAATGACCATATCATTCAATTGTAACTAGCAATGAATCACCAGAAATTTACAATATGTGTGTGGCACACATTACATTTTTAATAGATAGCATTGATCTATGACATTCCCCAGGGGAACTGAAAGAGGAGTAGAGAGGGAATGATCAAGGTTTTGTGGAAGAGAATGTCCCAAGAACTCTTGTCACAGCCCCCAGGACCTCCTTATTCCTCAGGCTGTAGATGATAGGGTTGAGCATAGGGGTGAGGATAGTGTAGAAGACGGCCAGAATCTTATCTTCTGTGGGGGACCGGAGACTCCTAGGTCGAAGATAGGTGTAGACAAAAGGTGCATAGTAAAATGTCACCACAGTTAAGTGAGTTGAACATGTGGTGAAGGCCTTTTTCTTTCCTTCTTTTGAGCGCATATGGAAGACAGCAAAAAGGACCCGACCATATGAGGCTGTGATGCCAAGGAAAGGAAGTAGGAGAAACAGGCTTGTGCTCACAAACACCATGTACTCATAAACCCAAGTGTCCATACAGGCCAGGGGCAGCATGGCTGGGACATCACAGAAGAAATGGTTGATGGACCTAGAGTGGCAGTAAGGAATATGAAGGGCATAGACAGTATGTGCTAAAGAGTTGGTTGAGCCCAGTATCCAGGACCCTACGATCATCTTCAGACACATTATCTTGCTCATGCGAATGGGATAATGAAGGGGGTGGCAGATGGCCACAAAACGGTCATAAGCCATGGAGGCCAGGAGCAAGCCCTCAGAACCTGCCATGGTCAGAAAGAAAAAGGATTGCCCTCCACAACCCAGGAAAGAGATGCTTCTCTGGCCAGAGAGGAAGTTAAATGCCATCTTGGGAACAGTGGTAGAAATGTACATCAAGTCCATGAGAGAGAGCTGACTGAGGAGAAAGTACATAGGGGTGTGGAGCCTGGGATCTACACGAATGAGGTGGATCATTGCTGAGTTGCCAAACAAGGCCAGATTGAAGACAAAGATGATGAGCAGCAAAAGCAGTAGGCCAGTTTGGTTTTGTGGAAACAGGCCTAGCAAAGTGAAATCACTTGAGCTCTGATTCCATTTCTCCATGGAAATGTATTTCTTTAACTTTCTGGAAGAGTGACCTGAAAGTAATTTATTCTATGAAATGGTGCAAGAGAATAAAGAACTGACTTAAAATGAATGCTTATATTGAACTGCTCTTCCTCCAGCATCATCATTCTGTTGAACATATTTTGAAATCTGAACTGAATGTTTTTTGCGTCTTGCCTCTGGGCATGTTGGCAATTCAGAGGTATGTGTATGGTCATATTGAAATCAAGAGTTGCAACATGAGTAAGATAACGCACATGTTACCTTTGAATTAACTCCATGCAATATCATTACTAACCTGCCTTACAAAATAAAGAAACTCATGTCCCCACTCCCCCTGTCCTCTTCACCACTTGCTTTCTGGCCCTCTTCCCCCAACTGGCCATACTTCAGATAGATCCAAGAGATCTGTTCCTTGATGCTCTGACTCTCAAATTCTCTAATGAATCTTCATTTTTCTTAAAAATTCCCTCCACTCCTGATTCACTGTTCTGGAACTAAAAGATTTTATGTGTGCTGAGCTATTAAATTTAATGAGGATGCTTTTGATTTGTGAAATTTTAAAACTATCAACTGAATGCACACTCACAATTAAAAGCCTAATATAATAAAACATAGTAAATTGTCACACATGGCACAATACATATTTGTGTAATATTTTACAAATGTAAATATTATACAAATATGTCCAAATACTACAAATGTTGCTTCTATTCGCTGCCTTCTCTTCATACTCTTAAGGTCAGGTTATTACACTCCACTGGCAAGAGTGAGAACCCCTTAAAAACCTGTTTATTGGAGAAGAAAATAGGCAGTAATGAATTCTTGACCTTCTACATACCAATATTTTAAAACTTGTTACTTTTTTCATTTGTTTATATGTATTTGGGAGATACATGCAGGCTACAGTACTTGTATAGAAGCTAGAGTACTATCATTTCCTTCCTCCACCCTGAGGATCAAACTCAGATATCAAGTTGGAGGCAAGTGACTTTACTTGCTAAACTGTCTCAGCAGCCTAAATAACAAAGTAATAACTTCATGTTATTATTAATCACTTATGTCCCATACATTTTATTTACACATGTTAGACTTATTCAACTGAGTGCAATAAAACAAAATAATTATCCATGTTTAGAATAAATAAATTAAAACAAATATAAAACAATTAATTATGTTGAATATATGCAGGTATATTATTATATATCCCTAAGTATAGAAATACAACATGCTCAGTCTGCATAATTTACAGGTATGTGTAGTTTTCAAGAAAAATTGTTTGGTATTGGTTAACAAATTGAATTTGCAAGAGAGCAGGAAGAGTACATGATACAGCCTTAATGGGGGAAATGAAATGGGAAACTATGAGATGATATTATAATCTGAAATATAAAAATGTCATCTAAAAGGAATAAACTTTCCTGCCAGAATAATGGTTTCTTCTGTTCTATGGCCTCTGTAATGGTGTCTCCTAGAGCTCTGTTCTCTGTCACCTGATTCTACTTCATTCACTCTCTCAAGATTGCAAAATCTATAATTTTGATCTATTATCTTTCTAACACATGTTTTCTTCTCTTACCTGTTCTCAGTATAAGAGTTCATATTTACATGTATGTGCTTTTATATCTGAGACAAATATTGAAGACACAGCCTGAGAATATTACTGGCCTGGGTCTTTAAGAATAATGATGTTTTTCAAAACTAAACAACAGCAGATGTTACCTTGTGAAAATTATTCACATGCAGTAACAAATCATTTAGCATTCCATATGTCTGTGTTGAACACAAAAATAATTGTAAAACAATGTTGTCACAGAAAAATGAGAAGACAGTTTCATAGTTTTCTAATCCAGAAATACTTTGACAATGAGGAATACATAGGCAGGAACATGGCAGGTGCTCAGATCACATGGCATTGAGAAAATACAGAAGACTCCTGTGCTTCCTCATTACATTTTAAAAACACATGCTTATAAGCTGACCAAACATGAAGTATAAATAAAACCACAATTGCCACCTTTATGATATACCTTCTAAATACTTTTCCTGTGCCTGCTTTGTTAAAAAAAAATACTCATAGAAGATAATATAACCTGTAGCACAAAATATACTAGACCAACAAAACAAGCATATAGCCTGATATTACATAAGTCCGTGTGTGTGTGTGTGTGTGTGTGTGTGTGTGTGTGTAAACATGGGAGGCAAAGGGTAAGAGAGAGCTGGGAACCTGCCCTGAGCCACTAGGTTTGTACAGCATGTAAACAGGTCTGTGTGAGGTCTCCTACTCAGAATTATGAGCACTGAACAGGTTGGTAATGAAAGTAAATGAGGACAAAAACCATGAGTGCTTGTGAAGGGCAGGTGTGAGGACAATTGTGTAGGAAAAAAAGGCCTTAGATTCTGATATGGATAAGACTGGGAAGTAATGAGAGTAATGTGCTCTTAAGTATATTTCTCGACCTTATCCAGGATGCTCTTGTTTAGAAAGGAGATTCTATGAGGACCTTGCAGAGAAGCCTAGTTACAGAAAATGAGAGTATCTGGTGACTGATCTGAATTTGAAGACAAAGCCACATGTCCCAGAAAACCTTTGACCCCTAATCATATTAAGGCAGTGAGTTCCTACCTGGACATAGGCTCCTGCCTCATGGGTCATGGATGTCTAGTCCCCAGCACACCACTTACTTACAACTGATTCTCAACCTGTGTGCCTGTTGAGATGAACAAAACATTATTGTTAATGATGATAGATTGTTATTGGTCATACTGACAAAGCTGACAACATCATTTTTAAAAACCAGTCTCCTGGGTTATGCTTTGTGAATAAAGAGGAAGTTCTTAGCAGTAGTTCTTTTACTTCCTGGAACACAGGTTATCTGTAAAGGAAGATTCCAGCCATCCTCTCAGGTGGTTTTCAATACCCAGCTTTGGAAACAGAGTTTGTACTAAAGTTAGATTTCACATGTTCACATTTACATGTTCAATTTCTATAAAAGGAATGCACAGATGTGTTTTCTCTCAGATGATTTCTCCACGGGAGAGCAGGTAGACCAGTAATTATTTTTTTCCAATGTTAGAAACTACCATTTTTGAACCTTATACTAGAGAACAGCTATTTTCAGGAGGCCAGTTACCTGGGTTTTAAGATTTAAGATTTAAATCCTGAATCAGAGCCAGAGGTCTTTCATTTATTCCCAGACAATTTCTTTACTGGGTCTGGGCCTTATTTTATGCACCAGAGTCATAGGAAGAACCATATTCTTGGTTCCATTTTAATTTAAAAATCTTCCAGTAGCTGCAAAGTGGATGTTTGTGTACCCCTGAATCATTCCAAAAGACATGAAAACATAGAATTGTTTGAATCTCTGTCATGAACAGTCCTATCATATAGGATTGCTACAAATTCAGGATATGGGATTAATTTTGTCAAAGTTACAGGAGGGTGCACATACAGCACACAGTTATCAAAAACTACAGAGAACAAAAAATTGACCATCAGAGCCTCTTCTTAGTCTTAAAAACTGCATGGGACACCTGAGAATATGAACCTCAATGAGTTGTCTGCATTCTGCATATATTAGATCCTTAAGAAGTTTTTGTCTCTTTCATCCTTGCACGTCTTAGCTTCTAAGAAACGTCAAGATTAGAAAAAAAAATCAGCTGATTATTTATGATCACCTTGAAAAAAGCACATTGTAGAATTCAAATACATTTACATTGTTGCTCTTGCAAAAAGCTTACCTCATCTTTCTCATTTGTAATGAAAATCCTAGAAAGAGCTTACTTGGGACCTTAATAACCATACTTCCAGATTGTCCCCTAGTTCACCTAGTGCAAACCAGCTCTACTCAATAATGTTATCTGGATTCAGCTCATGCAAGGATCTTATACTTGTGTTTGTATTTTTGAGAAAACTTATCTATAAGATCCAGCCACTCACTGCAGACAGTCTGTGGGTCTTGAGAAGTCTTCAGTGCACCTTTTTGTTCACAGCCCCTGCCAGGTATGTCACAAAATCATCTCCTTGTGCTGCAGCCACAACTGAAATCTGAAAGTAGGCTTCTTACATGAGAATCATTTCTTTACCAAAATATCAGGAAACAAACTTCCACAAATTATCTACTAGTCATTTTATTTGCAAGGAAACCTACAGAACATCATTAACCCTCCTGAAATATTTACATCCTCATTGTTCAGGCAAAACATTCTTTCTTAGTAATTATATTTTTAAATTAAACACAAGAAGCATTTTAGATTGACTTCCCACAAACTATCTTGGTGAATGACAGAATGACAAATACTGTATATTATATGCACAACCTTAGATCACCAAGCCTTACATGTTCCTCTTTTTCCTCTAATTACTCCCTCATGTCTAAATCTAGAGAGACAAAGCCATGGCTATTTCTTGTGATTTGGCTGCTCTGAGGTAATTCAGTTTTGAACTTAGATAAATAATTACATAACAATCACCACTCCTGTAATCCCAGGATGCCTGAAAATAGACTAAGCAGGGTGACTGTATTATTCCACAAAATGACCTGAGAGTTGTAAAGAATATTGGGCTATATGTATTATAGTCCCTGATTTTTAAGTGTTGGACCCCAGGGGGGTACAAATTGTTGTATAGAAACATTTATCTAGACAGAAATTCTGCTTTACTCACAGGTTAATGCCAAGGTCTTGTGGAAAACTCCATATTCAGTCTCAGGGTCATCCAGGCTGATAGATCTGTCACTGATTAGTAAACTAGTTAATTGAATTTCAAAGAAAATGAATGATAGTGATTTTGGCCTAATCATTAAGTCTGATACAATTTGGTTGATGTTCCAGGAACTAGTAGGGGGGATGTGTGCTACTTGCATGTGGAGTGTCTGTGCTGAAGCAGGTATTGGAGACTTATAATCTCACTGTCCTACTCAATCCACAGTGAGTAGATTAATGAACATTTGGGGTACTTAAGATATCTATCTGTGCCCTGGGCCTTATTTTACAAATACATAAAAGTTTGTTATTTAATGACATTGTACTCAGTAAATATTTGTCATGGGTGTTATGAGCTGTAAACTTCTATCAATTAGTTTTACCCTTTTAATATTATTAGCGGGAAAGTTATAAATATATATGAAAGTTTATTTCATTCTTCATGGATAATTTCTATATGCCTCCTATGCAGAGTGGTACTCATTGCATTGCCTAGGAAATCCACACAGAAAATTCATCATCTCTCAGCTTCTTACATGCATGTTTGGTCCATATGTAACTATGAAATGTACCTGGAGAAAAAGCCAAACCATGGTGACAGACCTTGCTTCAACTTAACCATCTAAGGTAGTTTTTGAGATGCCACAGCACTTTTTGTAGTCTCTGAAGACTTTTCTGTAAATTTTTGCAATTATTATTCCTTCCACACATCAATGCACTTCCTTATTCTTTTGATCACCCAGAAAGGATAATTTTGGTAAGAAAGCACAGCTAGTGAGAGTCCTCATTCTTGGATTCTACTTGGTGTTTCAGCCTACCTCCTTCTGCAACGCATGCTCAGACTTGCATGTACAACAGTGCACAACATGACCATGCTGGAGGCTGAATCCATCCCCCACACATTTGCATGGCACTTGTCTGTTCTTACTTTTGCATTTTCCTTTCTTCCCTGAAATTACACCATTTTCATAACACATGAACACAAATCTTAGATAAAATTAGTGTGCTGAAGTTGAATCTCTGATGAATGGTGTGGTTTTTTTTTTTTTCTCTACAGAGGTTGAAAATACTCCTGGGTAAGGTGGAGTATTGGGAGGATTATAGATAAGTAGTTTCAAGTGATGTGACCAGTGAAAGATAGGTAACAATTTGTTCTAACTTGGTCTCTCCATGATACCAGGGACTTGGAATGAGACAGAGATCTTTTGCAGTGCCTTAGAAATGACTGGGTTTTGGTGTTCAGGATAAAGTGGCCCTTCTCAGAAGACTTTATCAGCACAAGGAGTCTCCTCCACAGGCCAGATCCTGGTTAAGATATGATACTGATGATCTTGAATCTGGGAGGACAGAGAAGAAGGCTACATGATGCTATACATAGACATAAGTTGGATATCCAGTTTAAAAAGTGTACCATATGATTAGGAGAGAATTTGGGAGAAAAATTTAGAATAGTGACTTCCTTTCAATGAGCACATAAAAACTGACATTAATTAAGAACAGAAATTTCTTGATACATGAGGTTTTTTTGATATTTTGGTTGGTTTTTTTTAATGTATCCATTCAGATCATCTTATATACCCTACCTTACTCTCTTTCAAATTCATGATCTCTTTTTCCATTAATTGGTAAATGCTAATTTTTTTACTTTTGATTTTTTTCAACGAAATTATTATTAATAAAACTGAAGTCTATTTTCCCAGTGTTGTTGCAGATAAAACAACTTATTTAAAAATCATAGCTCCTGTGTTCCTATTGGCAATAGTTTCACTGTAAATTATATGTTTACATAATCCTTCTGTGTACTGGGAGTCTTCATGAAGAAAAGGTGTTAAGTTTTAAAATTCTAGCAATAACCTATTAGAAAGAGAATAACAATTTTTATTAGCTAAAATGAATAGCATAATCTGTCTTAGTTAGGGCTTTATTGCTGTGAAGAGACACCATCACCAAAGCAACTCTCTTAAAGGAAAACATTTAATTGGAGGTGGTTTATAGTTTAGAGGTTTAGTCCATTATACTTATGACGCGAAGCATTGTGGCAAGCATGTAGGCATGGTGCTGGAGAGGGAGTTAATAGTTCTATATCTGGATCCTTAGGCAGCAGGAAGTAGATGAGACACTCTAGTCCTGGTTTGAGCTTCTGAGACCTCAAAGCCCACCCCCAGTGGCATATTTCCTCCAACAATCCCACACCTACTCCAACAAGACCATGCCTCCCAATAGTACCAGTCCTTATGAGTCTATGGGACCATTTACATTCAAACTACCACAAACCGTGGTAATTTATCACCTTTGCAAAAACATCTTGCATTCCAATCACAGAATGAAAGGTTCAAAGTTTTACAAAGTAACAAAGGAAATGAAAATAATCCAGACAGCAGTGAAATCAATAGACAAATAAAGCTTAAAATTTTATGTTGAAATCTTTATAGAAAAGTATATCATACAGAAGGGGAATGTGTAGCACCTGTCCACTCTTAACATGATAGTGGTTATGAAATAAATACAGAAGTTATAAAATATTGAAATGAATGTGATCCTTGAGGAAAACCCTACTGTAAAAGACAAATTAGTGAATTCCCACAAACTATACCTTTGCATGAGGTATTCCCCTTTTAAGTTACTTATTGTATATTATTTATTAACAATAATTTTTCAATATTTTGGATGAAATGTGATTAAAATTCCCCAATTAAGATATAACTTTCTTTTTTGTTGTTATTTGTAATAAGAATCAATCAGTTTTAATGGGAATATTTATTTCTTTGCAGTAAGTTTGGCTAATTGCTAGAACAGTTTATATACATAATTCAACAATATGTACTATACATATATTAACAAATTTTTCGGTCTTCTTAGATAATCTTTTATTTTGTGGTAGCACAGCATAGCATAACTTTAACATGTGCAACTGTATATGTACATAAATATATATATATCTGTATACAATTACGCATTACTCTGAAGTAAATGTGTGAACCAAGATAATAAAGTCTCCCATGCTCATGGATAGGATCAACATAATAAAAATGGCCATCCTACCAAAAGCAATATACAGATTCAATGCAATTCCTACCAAAATACCAACACATTCTTTATAGACCTGGAAAAAGCAATTCTCAACTTCATATGGAATAACAAAAAACCCAGAATAGCTAAATCAATCCTGTACAATAAAAAAAAAACATCTGGAGGTATCACCATCCCAGATTTCAAGCTGTACTACAGAGAAATAGTAATAAAAATAGCATGGTACTGGTATAGAAACAGACCGGTGGATCAATGGAATCAAATTGAAGACCCAGAAATGAACCCACACACCTATGGTTACTTAATCTTTGACAAAGAAGCCAAAACTGTACTATGGAAAAAGGACAGCATCTTCAACAAATGGTTCTGGTCCAACTGGATGTCCACATGTAAAAGAATGAAATTAGACCCATACTTATCACCTTGTACAAAACTTAAGTCCAAGTGGATGAAAGACCTTAACATAAGGTCAGACACACTAAATCTACTAGAAGAGAAAGTGGAGAAAACCCTTGAACTTGTCAACAGAGGTGATTACTTCCTGAACAGAACACCTAAAGCTCAGGATCTAAGACCAACAATCAATAAATGGGATGTCATGAAACTGAAAAGTTTCTGTAAGGCAAAAGACACTTTCATTCAAACAAAACAGCAGCCTACAGATTGGGAAAAAATCTTCACCAACCTCACATCTGACAGATGGCTAATATCCAAAATTTACAATGAACTCAAGAAATTAAATGCCAAGAAACCAAATAATCCAATCAAAAAATGGGAAACAGAGTTAAACAGAGAATTCACAAAGGAGGAATTCCTAATGGCTGAGAGACACTTGAAGAAATGCTCAGCATCCTTAATCATCAGAGAAATGCAACTCAAGATGACTCTGAGATTCCATCTCATACCTGTCAGAATGGCTAAGATCAAAAGCTCATATGACAGCACATGCTGGCGAGGGTGTGGAGAAAGGGGAACTCTTCTCCATTGCTGGTGGGAATGCAGACTTGTCCAATCACTATGGAGGTCAGTCTGGTGATATCTTAGAAAACTTGGAATAGCTCTGCCTCAGGACCCAGCCATACCACTTCTGGGTATACATTCAAATGATTCCTCACTGAATCACAAGGAAGTTTCCTCATCTATGTTCATAGCAGCCTTATTGGTAATAGCTAGAAACTGGAAATAACCCAGATGTCCCTCAACCTAAGAATGGATTAAAAAACCGTGGTACATCTACACAATAGAATACTACTCAGCCATCAGAAACAATGAAATCATGCAATTTGCAGCCAAATGGATGGAACTAGAGAGGCTCATCCTGAGTGAGCTAACCCAGACTCAGAAGGATGCACATGGCATCTATTCACTTATAATTGTATCTTAGCCATATAGTACAGAATAACTATACTACAACCAATGCACCAAAGGGAACATGAGCATAGACTTTTTTTCCTGTCAATGAGACACTTTGCCCTAGGGGTGTTGCTTTGTAGGCCCCAAGTGTATGAGGAGGCTCTTGGCACTCATATGACTGCTGAAATGGGACAGGAGACTATTATGTAGGGATATTCCACTCCAGAGGAGTGTGATGGAAGGGATAGGGGGTAGAGGGTGGGAGGACGTGACTGGGAGGGGAGGAAAGAGGAGACTGCGGTGGAGATGTAACTTGAAATAATAAATAAATATTAAAAAATAAAAAGAAAACACAAAAAATGAGTAACTTTTTCTATTCATTTTTATTCAGAAAATTACTTTGAACCATGTTTTTCACAGACATGAGGACATCTTTATTCCTAAAGCTATAGATTATAGGGTTGAGTAAGGGTGTCAGGATGGTGTAGAATATTGCCAGGAACTTATCCTGGCCTGGAGTGTGGTATGAGCAAGGTCTCATGTATGTGAAAATGAATGGCCCATAGTACATTATGACCACAACCATGTGGAAGAAGCAGGTGGAAAGGGACTTTTGTTGGGCTGCTGATGATTGCATTTGGAAGACAGTACAGAGAATTTGCATATATGATATAGAGATCATGGAAAATGGAATCAGCAGGAAAATAATGCCACTCACATAAACTCCTCACTCATAACGTGATGTGTCTATACATGATAACTTCAACATGGCAGGGACTTCACAGAAAAAATTGCCCTGGAGTGGCAGAACGGAAAGTGGAGTGCAAAAGCTGTGTGCACTATGGAATTGAGGATCCCTACAAGCCAGGAGCCTGCAGCCATCAGCTCACTGGAGTTGTCCCTCATCAGCACAGGGTAACGAAGTGGGTGGCAGATGGCCACATAGCGATCATAGGACATGGCTGCCAGGAGAAGGCACTCACTGCCTAGCAAGGTGAGGGACAGAAATATCTGGAAGCCACAGCCTGCAAAGGAAATAGTTCTGCTGCCTGAGAGAAAGTCAGCGATCATTTTAGGCACAATGTTGGAAATGTGCAAGATATCCATGAAAGAGAGATGGCTGAGCAGGAAATACATTGGGGTGTGGAGTCGAGAATTCCTGTGGATTAGGAGGATCATGAGGGTATTTTCAGTTACAGTCATAATAAAAATGAAAAATATAAATGAGAAAAAAACTAAGCTTGTCTGGGAAGATGAGAACAGTCCCAAAAGGATGAAGTCACTGCTGAATGTATGGTTCTCATATCCCACCATGTCTCCTCCTGTTTTACCTACAAAAAGATGGTTATTTAATACTGAAAAGGTTGTTCAATCTTAGACTCACTTATATTTGTTCACATAATAAAATGAGTTGATTCGTAATTTGTATTCACCATCAAGTGCCTCATAGAAGGTTTCAGAGTAGATGTTGTATAAGTACATTTTTTTTTTCAAAAAAAAAATATCACATTGAGTGTGGAATAGACTTTTTTATATTTTAGATCTCCTAGCTGTAGTTACTTGCATATGCTTTACTTAAGTCCAGGCATTTCTGGATTTACCTTTCACAACTGCATATCATGTATAAATTCCACTGGGGATTATTTTGGATAGGGCTATCTCTAGTACCTGAAATTGTAAAACCATAAAATAATTATGTATATTCCAACTGAAACCCAGACTTTCCTGCTCTCTTGCACTCTTCCACTTTGAAATCTTGGATAAATAAAAATGGGCTCCAATTATACAAGAAAGTATCAAAGAATAACAACAGCATGAATTGTGTTTTGTGCTGAGTTACTACAATAAAGGAAAATGCCCAAGATTAGTTATAGACGCATTCAATACTTCTTTTAAATGATTCTGTGTTTAAACATCAGTGTGTGTATGTGTGTATGAGAAAGAGAGACAGATTGACTGACAGACAGACAGTGATGGACACAGAGAGACAAAAACAGAGATGGAGACAGAGATTCTCTATATATCTAAAAAGTTCTTTTTCATGGAGAGTTATTTAGGATCTTTAACTTATGTAGTTCATTACTAACACAGTTAGCCTGCACAAGTGGCTTAGCAGATTTTTACAGGGAAGCCACTCATAGGACTCAATGTTCTTACCCACTTTGTGAGTCAGGCTGTGCATAGCTCATTACTGAATAGTGTTTCACTAAATTCACTTTGAAGTTACTTTCTGGTTCTAGGCACAGCTATCACTCAGCCTCTTATAGACTATATAGGCTTCCTGGTGGTTTCTATCATTTGCCTTTACCTTATTTATTTACTAATGTGTATGTGCATGGATGCATGGGTATACACGATGCTGGGATGCACACATGCAGGAGTTAGCAGACCAGTTCTGTAGAGTCAGTTATCTCTTTCCATGTTTAAAAATGTTATTTTTGGCATCATAATATATCATTTCCCCCTTCCTTTTCCTACCTCCAACCCCTCTTTGCTCTTCTACAAACCCATGGCCTCTTTTTTTCACTCATTGTAGTTGCAGAGCAAGGGAGTTAATAAGCACAAAGTGCATAGTCTGTATGGTACTTGTATGTTTGTCTTCAGAGCGGACCATTGGGTACTGGGTAACCAACCCATGATTTCTTCCCTGGAAAAGACTGTTTCTCCAGATCTCAGTATTCCTTAGTTGCCTGTACCTCTTTATATAGGGCTGAAGCCTCCTGGGCTGTCCCCTGTCCACAGTGGCATGCCTATTGGTGTTGTCCTTGTTTCCTTCCATTTTTTAAATGTGTCCCTAGGATAAAGTTTGAGTGACAAGTGCCTTTACCTGCTGAGCCATCCAACCATTAACTTAAATTGCTTAGATTACATTTCACTTTACTACCCTATCTCTATTCTCCAGATAAAGTATGAAACTTTTAATTCTTAACTAGAAATCGTTGTTCACTAATATAGATAGAACTATACATTCAGTTCTATTTGAGAAGAATACTTATTGAGAAAGTATTTGATATGGAAATCATGGAGAATATTACATTTCATTGCATACTTACATGAAAGTGGCAGCTTTACTCCTTGAACCTGTAAATGCCTCACTGGTAAATTCAATCATAAAACCTTCAAGCCTCTAACTCACTTGGTTGGTGACCACCTGCTTGTGGACTCTTACATAGTACAGTGTTAGTGCTTTCTTACTGTGCACAGGACCCTGGGTTTAGGTCCAAATTCATCCACAGCATATAAACAATCAATAAACACTGAAGTAAACTCATTTCTAGTAGATAATATGTCAGGTGGGTGTGATAAACACAACAATAGATTTCTTGACTAGAAATCAGGGTGCTCTTAGCTCAAAATGTGTTTTTAAATGGCCATGTAAACTATAATTCACTATGAACACAAATTCATAGTGCCAGATACTGAGCTATTACAATAAATCCCCTGGAATAGCCTTCCTGCAACAATGTCATAAATGGGTTTTTATAACTCTAGACCTCATGGATTCAGAATGGTGCCATTTTGTGAAATTCTCAAATCTGTAAATCTCCTTACCTCTGTCCTATACACAAATTATACCCCTCCAAGTTTGTAATCTATAAGCAGTGTCTTCTCAGATCATATGAACTGTGTGTAGGCATGTTGGTTCTCAATGTGCATTCCTCACCCACTTCTCTCAGTGGAACAAAGTTTATACAGATTCACCACCACGTGTGTAATCCCGTGCTACTTGTTTTTCCTGACGCTTGTAGAATGTAACTAAATTATGTTCTCCAGTTATAAACCATGAGGCTGGGAACTAGAACAGCATACCTTTATCCCTTATGTAGATAGGTTTAAGCATATTATTATGAACAAATTAAAATAGAATAATTACAGGAGCAGAAATCTGTGAGTCCATTCCCCCATCAAATAAGTACACTCTCAATCACAAGACCTTCCCAAGTTTGCCAACATCAGCACCTACTTCCTTTGAAAAAAATTATTTAAAAAACAACTTTGTTTTATATTCATTACTTGGCTGTCTCATTGATGACAGAAACTATTTCTGTTGTATTTTATACCTGGTAATGCCAAATTAGGGTATCTTTAAAGAGTTTTCCCATATACTAAGTGTGGTTGAAAGAAAAGAAGAGATTCTGAGAATCTAGGAAATGATTTTGTTCTTTATTAGTTTCATTTACCGAGGCTACTACAAAAACAAAGATTGCAGCAAGTAAGGCTTTGTTACTATTTTCAAGGTGGGAAAAATCACAAAATATTGATCATGTACTTAGCCTTATTAACAAATTCCATCAACTATGATATAAAATCTGCCTAGAAAGTTAGCAGAAGTGAAGGCATAGCTTTTGCTGACAAACGTGTATATGCCTCACACTTGGATGTATATCAAACAAGTCTTGTGACAAAGAAACTTGTAAGAAGGAAAAATCTTAATGAGATCAGTGCTTACATAAGAGAACATATACATATCAGGTGTGGAGTGTCTACATTATGAGAAGAGCCCCAGTTCCTACCTTCTCAAGCAAGGTGCCTTGGGCACTCTCTTGCAGAGATAACTTTGCTGAGATGTATCAAGCTAAGTTTCTTTTTTTTTTTAATAATTTATTTTTTATTTCTTCAAGTTACATCTCAATCACAATCCCCTCCCTACTCCCCCCTCCAGTCCCATCCTTCCCCCCTCCTCCCCCCCAACCCCCCCTCCCCTTCCCCTTTTTTTTTTTTTTTTTTTTTTAGTTTAAGGTATTTCTTTTTTCCCCACAAGAGCTCTCCCTTTCAGTCCAAAAAACGGTTCTTTTTCTTATAACTATAAATACAATACAAAACAACAGAAAAAAATAGGCCACAATTATAAGAGTTATATGGATTAGCATACATTCCCAATGTCCAGTCCATATGTATTTGGCACCTGACTTTAACATTCTACTATCTCCATGAGTTTAAAGTTCTATATCTAACCCAGCTTTCATACTAACTTGCCTCATAATTTTAAAAATATCTTCTTAGATCCAGAACACCCTCTTGATTCCTAAACAACTCAAAATTTAACTATGAGACTCTAGCTATCTATTCTTCAACCACCTCAGAGACCTGAGAGGGATAAATATATCTGATTATATAGGAAGTGCAGGGCCTGCAGCTTCCAAAACTAAAAAATGACATACCAGTGGCTGCCTGGACAGTTCCCATTTTCTCTCCATACATTACAGCATCAATCTTCAGCCATTTGGCCCCATTTCTCTGACAGACATTGGTTGTAGAGCAGGAATTATGAAGGACTTACCTACCCTGTCTTGGCAGAGCTAGGCTGTCGACTTATCTGCTTCCAAGTTTTGTCCTTTTTGGACAGAAGTCTGTCTACAGTTGAAGCAAGGGATTTTTCTTGCCAAGAGAATGGCTTACCACCAATTCAATCATCTCCCACTGGAGATTCTTAGATGCTCATCTTCTACTTGGAGTAGAATAGGGGGTGCTGTCAGGAGCTGACATGTCTCGATATCAAAAAATCTTAAGTAAGAAAACATCTTGGAATGCCATATTCTGCAGATCTCTTGAGGTTTTTGAAGATGCCCTATCTATCTCTTATATTTAGATAAGCAAATATTGCTTGTCTCTTAGGAACTTGATTTCTGAGTAGCTTATAAAATAACTGTGATAGACTGTCATAGTAACTAACAAAATGACACGAGCTAAGTTTCTTACTCCTCAAACTTATTATCATAATACACCTTCAATGCAATCCATATTTGGCTAAATTTTTGGACAATCAAGATATTAAAATCTCCACCTTGATAACACATTAGAATGATATTACTTTAAGAAAGAGAAGATGAAATGCCCACTGCTTTTGAAGCAAAAGGACTGCCATAGGTCTGCCGTTGTCACTTTAAACTCTAAAGTATAAACCTTCTCCTCAAGTAGCACTAACAAATGTGAACAATCTCACGTCTCCTACAGGTCCCATGGCAAATAATGAACATGGACAAAGAAAAGGAACTAAATGCTAAGGGCAACAGAAAAGTTGCATCATCATCATCATCTGGGCACCAGAGTTTCATCAAAGGTCCAGATGAGATATACAGCTTCACCTTGGCAACCAAGCTCTTCACTGTGGCTGTCTATCAAGAATCTATAAATTATTTCTTTGAAGTTTAGCAGTTTTTGACTGAAGGGACAATAGTTTCATTAACAATAGCCTTTCTAGTTCTGTTTAATTCTCAGTTTTTGTTACTAAATTAACACAAAGAGTGCCATTGTCTCTCACCTTTCTAGAGTTAAAACAAAGCAAAGAATTCTATACTTCACATGTTCCTATTTTTTTCTAAGTTAAAGTAATTTTATTGGGTGTTACATTTATCTAAATGAAAATTACATTTAATCATTTTAAAATGTCCAGATGGTTTATGAGAATATTATAAATTTGTCTTAAAATAGATATAGTGTACTAGTGGTATAATTATTACAGAATAGTATACATGTGTAAACAGAATTAATCATAATAAAAATTAATAAGAAAGAACACTAAATTGTTTTCAAAATATCTAGAATATATATCAACACCTATTATAATTCCTTACTCCTCTGAACACTTGCATTAGTGTGTACACTTGTATAATCTTCAATTTGATATCATTTTACCTTGTGTTTGCACCATATAATTCTCATTTTGCATGACATAGAAGTTAAAGATATTATATTACACTGATGAATTTCCTGACTCTAGATTCTCCAAATGTTTAGTCCTAAAAGTCAACAGTTCTTTCTATAATACAGTTTTGAGTATGCAAATGTATTTTGTCACATTCCTATAATTTTAAAAAATTATGAAATCTATTGTTATTTACTATTTCCAGCAAATTTTTGTATTCACACAATATAATCTATATCCTACCTTTCCCTACTTTGGTTACTTCCACAAAAACTGTCTACCCTAGTAATTCCAAAGGTTTTTCATTCTCCAAGTATATATTTGAAATCTCTATTACCATGGAGTCATGCTTTCTGCAGAGATGATGACTCTGTTCCATTCAGAAGCAGGCAACTGCCTCAGGATATCACACTCAGTCAGTAAGTGAGGTATTTACATGCATTCACTGATATTCCACTCCATGACTGGGACTTGCCACGGCATATTCCAGCACATGGTGAATTGACCTATGGATCTCTGAAGGACCCAGTCTTCCCTCCTGCCTTCCATACTCACCACAGCAGACCATACCTGATTTACCCCCACAGAGGACACTTTATCCTCTACGTTTAGCAGTATGAGGGGCATCATCACTAAGGATGCTGAACACTTGCTTGTTCTATTAATAATATATCTAAAGACATGATGGAAGGTACCTCAAGTCCAGGATTCCCTTAAGATAAGCTAGACCTGGGCATTGGATCATTTGGATGCAGCATAAGGAAATGTGGAAGACTGTTGTTCTCCTTAAAGTTCTTGGTGTGTGATTTCTGGAAGAGAAAGCAGCCATCTTTTGATAGGGGACCATTGGGAATTGAATCCAATGAGAGTAGGCTGGACATGCAGAAGTGGCTTGTGTGCAGAAAAATGGGTGCACTGAAGCATTCTGTGGTAAAATAGAGGGTTCTGAGCATCATATCATCAGAAAACAAACTAAATATATAAATGAATGTAACATTCTTATAATTAATTTTATTGATTTAGTCATAATTGTTATGACAAAACTTTTCTCTGCTTTTCAGAATGTCAACCAAGATTTCCAACATACCTTGTTTATTAACACCTTACAGGATTTGATCTTGTTTTGAGACAGGTAACTCAAGGTGACCTAGAACTCACTGTGTAGGCCAGGGTGGACTCAGCTTATGAGACTCTCTTGCCTCAGCATTTCAAGTACTAGAATTATGGGCAGGCTCAACAGTATCTTATGACGATTATAGTATTTGTCAGACTACAACATGAGGCCCACAGAGATTAAGCAAAATTCATTTCCCAGTCTATCTAGCTGAGCTCCAGTGCAAGATGGCCCTGCTGGAAGTACTCACAGACTAAATGAAACATCATGTCCCCATCAACTTCACTGTTACATTCAACAGAGTATTTCATTTTGTAACACCTTTCTGCCCAGGACAGAAAAATAAGTCTATTCTACTCAAGTGTACATTGCTAGAATGTCTATGCATATATTGCATAGATATATGGAGTTGGAGCTACTACAATTGGCCCTTTCCAAAGGAAAGTCTTTTCATTTCAGAAATCTGGCACATTTCATTGTGAGAAATTGCCCTCTACAAGCTTCTCCCATTTTGCAATGATGAGAGTTGAGAACCTGTGTGCCACTGCATCCTTCTGAGTCTGACAGTTCTGAACTTAACTGTGCCATGTTCAACCTTTAGACTTTGCCAAGGTCACCCATGCTGTGAGGTAGACTACTATGGTGAGTCCACATAGTACTGTACCTTAGAATGTACCACATCCAAACTGAAAGATTTATCTGGGATACATATTTTTGTGCTGGCTAGCCTGGTAAGTCCCTGGAACCTTACTTGCCTATATCCCTAGCCCTCAGACATAGCTTAATCACAGCCTGCATGCCGGGCTAGCAAGGCAAGTCCCCCGTGCCCTGGCACACTCATCCCATCATACACTCACAGGCAAAGCTCAGATAACACAGCCAGCAAACCAGCCCAAGCAGATCTAGCCATGTTTCCTATTACTTCAATCCAAACGCAACACCAAGCATGTGGAAGATGGACCAATCAACCCTCATAAATTATCTGAAATTAACCAAACTCGTACAACAACAACAAAAAGCACACATCAACTCAACAGAAACAGCCTGTAACTCATAACTCATATCAGGCATAAACTAGTGAAAAATTCTGTATTATCAGGTCTCATCACCAAAACAAGAAAATATAAAAGGTCAAGAAGGCACATCTCTCAGAAAATCTACCAGTTCAAAAGAAGTATTCTCCTATAAGAATTACAGAGATGAACTCCAAAACACAGAATGTACAATCATAATGATAAACTTTATCAGAGAATTCAAGTAGTTTCAAGAAAATGCAAACAGTTGAATGAATTTAAAGATAATAGTAATAAATCCTTAGGTAATGCCCAAGAAAATATAACCATAAGGATTAATTAAACGATAAAGACAATCCAGGATTTGAGAGCTTAATTTAATAAGGAAATACAAATATTGAAGATAAGTCATATTAAAATTCAAAAGGAACTGAAATATTTAACAACATAGAAAAGATAGCAGAAAACTTATAAGCCATATGGATAAAATAATAAGATAAATGTAGGTATTTAAAAATAAAGTAGATGAATTAGGCCACACAAGCAAAAATATGAAAAAATAATTTGGAAATTCATGTAAAGAGTAGTCAGGAATTATGGGCACGAAGAAAATATCAATCTTCAACTAAAGGCATTAATGAAGGAGAATAATCACTGACCAATGGCATATATATTTCCCAAGAAAAGACAAATGCATAAAGACAAGAAGCACACAGAATACTAAGGAAGCATGAACTGGAAAGAAAGTCCCTTAGCATGTCATAGTTAAAACATGAAATATAGGGGGGCAGGCCAAGATGGCGGCGACCTACACTGACGCATTTTGAACTTGGGGGGAAAAAAGAGCCATAAAAAACACAGAGTTATTGGGCACTGTGCAAAAACTGGAGGGGCTAGACCCCCCCCTTTGGAACACTCACAGCTCCCAAGGGACTGTTAAAAGTCCCAGGGCAAGGCTCTCACCCATCTCTCACAGACACGGAAGCCACTAAACCCGGGATTCGGGAACTCCCATTTGGAGAGGAGCCTGGTAAGATCGATCCCAACTTACAGCAGGCAGAATCAGGGTCCACTTGGCCATAGATCGCTGGCCTATTGGGCTCCCCACACATCAGGTTGAACTTATACCCACTTAAAAAACTTTGCGAGATAGTGGAAGTCTTAGCAAGGAACAAACAGGGGGCTCAGCGGGTGGTCTGCAGCCGCTCATGAAGCAGAGGGCGGGAGGTTCTGAGAGAGCGCGGGAAGCTGGGAACACAAAAGCAGGCGGAAAGGGCCGAATGCCGCACACTTACGGTAGCGCAGCTGGGGAAGGAGCACAGCTGGCAGGGCCAAATCCCCGCGAGCCCACAGCAGGTCATCTGGGGAGAGAGAGAGGCATGGGCGGGGCCAGGGATCCGTGCACCCACGGCTGAGCTGCTGGGACGAGAGGTCCACTCAGGTAGCCAGAGGATCCGGGGCTTGGGGTACCCACGGGACCCGTGGCAGCACAGACAGGAAGGGAATCAGGCACAGAGTCCAGCCCTGTGGCGAGAAGCCTAGAGAGAAACCAGAAATCGGGACCATAGCTGTATCCTGGAAACTCCAGACATATTAGGTGTGGAGCCAGACCCTGTCAGCCTCCGTGATGACAAACAAAGCCCACAGAATCTGTGCCTGGGCAAACAGGCCCATACCATCAGAACCATTACAGGCTGATAACTCAGAGTGCAACATAGGGAAGTCTGAATTGGGAGCAGTGAAACAATCCTGGTCCATTACTCACAACCTGGGAATAGGCTGCACCAGCTCACAGTGCCTCAGGGGATTAAAACCACAGTGACCTTGAAATCCCCCTGTAAGCAACGACAAATAGCCAAGTAACTCATCCCCTGCACCAAATCATCCACTGTGGTTCCAAGCACAGAAAACAGACAGCTAAATGCATCCAATGGCGAAAGGTCAAAAAAAAAATAGA
>CAJQZJ010034382.1:825611-848137 GCA_907164525.1 Lophiomys imhausi
GGGGGGAAGAGGGTGGAAGGGCGGGATAGGAAGGGGGAATAGGGAGGGGTTTGTGACTGAGATGTAACTTGAAGAAAAAAAAATAAAGTATTTAAAAAAATAAAATATAAAAAGATATAAGGATAGATTACTGAATCTGCTCTGAAACTCAAAACTATTGTTATTCTCAAATAAGGTTGTCTTTCAATACATTGGTATGGAATTTTGTATATTGATACAAAAATAAGGTTAAATTTTGATTCATTGGTATAGAATTTTGTAACTCATATATAAGGTATTGTGCCTATACAAATCATTTAAAAGTATAGGTTTACTTCCAATTCTTTTATGGGTTGCTCTTGCAATCTATTTAGGAGTCTGCATAGTACAAGTTGGCCAGTTGAGTTTCTAGTCATGTCAAATAGTAGTCTTAATTTATCACAAAATAGACAATACGTTAAACAGATAGTAAATGGTTAAAATATACAGCTTGCTTGTTCAAAGATAGAATAAAATAAATAAAATAGATGTCTTCAAAATCCTCAGAAGCATACAGAAAATGGCATTTAAAGATGTTTTTATTATTTTAAGAATGGTTTGAATTAAGACAGCTCCTGACAGCTCCCATTTGATTTGGAAGAAGACAATGAACATCAAAAAAAGAAATCTCCCATCAGAAGATAATTCCGCAAAAAGAAATCTCCCATCAGGAGATAATTCCTATAGGGCAAAAATGTCCCTGCTCTCTTAACAGTCTATATTCAGTCCAAAGATGGACCAGAGCATAAATGCAGGTAAGTTGATGTCCTGATTCTGCAGAGACAGAATGGGAAAATCCTTATTTCCTGCTGCACAATTTAGTCTGTGAAAAATGCTTGGTCAGAAGGCTGAAGATGATGCTCCAATGATATCAAGACATATTTGGGACTGTCTAGGCAACAAACTGTCATATTTCTTTTTGGAAGCTGCTCTCCTATGCTTCCTACTCACTCAAATAATAACTTTATCCCTTCTCATGTCTCTGATGGGGTTGAAGGCACAATAGTTATAAAATTTCAATTGAACTTGAGTTGTTTAGGATTTAAAAGGATATTTTCAAGTCTAAAGAAAATCTTTAGCTTTATAAATATAGGATATGATAGAAATTATTTAGGTTCAGAACTTCAGACACACCAAGATAGATGAATTTTTCCTTCTTCAAAATTGCCTGGTACAAATAGGCTAAACATAGAAAAGATATCTGACTTAATTGTAAAAGGTAGAGTAAGACTACGTCAATTATCAGAAATGGACCTGGCTGAAATAGTAGTGCCTCTTACTAATGTTGAAATTATGTCATTGTGGGTAATCAATGAAGATTGGCAAAGAGGTTGAAGTAATTATTTGGGAGAAACTAATAACAAATTTCCAAAAAGTAAATGTATACAATTTATAAAAAGAACTAATTGGATTCTTCCTCATATTGTAAAGGGAATGCCAATTCCTGATGCACAGACATTCTATACTGATGCTGACAAGATGGGAATGGCAGGTTATAAGACAGACAAAAACAGCAAGGTAATCAAAAGTCCATATACCTCAGTTCAAAAAGCAGAATTGTATGCAATCCTTATGGTGTTATTAGATTTTCCTGAGTTTCTTAACATAATTACTGATTCTCTATATTCAGAAAGAGTTGTGTTGCATATAGAAACTGCTGAATTTATTCCCAATAACAGAGAATTAACTTCTTTATTTATACAATTGCAAAAGGTCATCAGAAGTAGAAATAACCCATTATATATAACCCATATTCAATCTCATACAGGTTTGCCAGGTCCACTGGCACAAGGAAATGAGGAGATTGACCAATTACTCATAGGAAATGTGTTGGAAGCCTCAAAATTTCATCAGAAACATCACGTTAAAAGTTCAGGTTTAAAGAAAAAATTCTCTATTACCTGGCAACAAGCCAGGGAAACAATTTTAAAATGTCATATGTGTTCTCTGTATAACCAAACTCCATTACCTGCTGGAAGCAACCTTAGAGGTACTAAAAAGAATGAAATTTGGCAAATGGATGTTTTTCATTTTGCAGAATTTGGAAAACAAAGGTACATACATCACACCATTGATACATACTCAGGGTTTCAATGGGCAAATGCTTTAAGTTCTGAAAAAGCTGATTGTGTTGATGCACATTTATTAGAAATTTATGTGTATTCCTGCCCAAATTAAGACTGATAGTGCTCCTACATATGTGTCTAATAAAATGAAGCAATTCTTTGCATATTATAAAATAAAGCATGTTACTGGTATACCACACAATTCTACAGGATAAGCAATTGTAGAAAGAGCTAATCGTACCTTAAAAGAGATGCTTTTTAAACAAAAGGGGAAATTAAAGAATCCCAGGGATAGATTACACAATGCTTTGCTAACTTTGAATTTCCTAAATGTTGGCGAAAAAGGTACCACTGCAGCTGAAAGACATTAGGTTATACAAAAAACTGAGAAATTAAATCAACCAATATATTATAAGGATATTTTAACTTTAGAGTGGAAACCTGCAATGGTTTTAAGATGGGGACATGGTTATGCCTATGTGTCTACAGGGAATGAAAAAGATGTGGTTACCAAAAAAACTTATAAAGATTAGATCTGACCAGGGAGAACCTCCTATTAGCTGAGACATGAATGTCTTCACAATGTAAGAGAATTTTATTAACTATATGGTGTTCATATTCCAATCTTTCATTCGACATGGATAGAGTTTATGCTTTAAATGTACTTTCAAGGTTGTTCTATGCCTTTCACTTGCTCAAATTTAGAGCAAAAAATTATTTTCAGAGCCAAGGACTTAATGACAATAACGACAAGACAAATCAGCCAGAAAATTCAGCCTAACATCCTGCTTCAATTACTGTTTTCTTAAAAACTTTGCATGCAAATCACTTTTAAAAGGGCTAGCCCAAAAATGACCGATCCCACAGAGACTGGACAACAACTTTCCTGGGAATTGCCCAATATCTCAATGTTTAAAGGGTACCCAAAAATATTTGTTGTCATCTAGGATGAATGGATATATGTTATGTGTTGTGATTGTTTGTTGTCCTCTAGAATGAATGGATATATGATATGTGTTGTGAAAAAAATAAGGATTGGGTTCAGGGAATTTTTTCTTTCCCTCACTCTATTCTGTTTCTTTAATTATTAAAAACTTAAGATTATTTTTTATATTAATAGATATTGATAGAAATTTAAGATTGTTTTGTTTTAATAGATATTGATAGAAAGTTAAGATTATTATGTTTTATATACACTTAAAGATAAATTTTAGTTTCAATTTTTCAAGATTTCTTTTGAAAGATAATTTTTTTTGCTTCTATTGCTAAAAAAAAACAATTTGTCCTAGAAAGATATTACATGCCATCTTTTTATAGCATGAATGGAGACTTACAAATGTCTTTCTTCTGTTCAAAGTACAGAAAATATTGCTTAATTGATTTTGCATCCTGCACATCCAAGACATTTTGGTAATTGTAGAACTATATGTTACTTGTGAGAAATTATATATTTTCAGAACAATGGGACCAGAGTTCAAAGAAGACAAGTAACCCAAATGATCCAGCCTCACAGACTGCCTCAATAGCTGTTTCCTCAAAAATTTGCATCCAAAACAACTTCAAACAGCTTTCTGAGATGGCCCAGCCTTTAAAGACTGTTCCAGACAGGACTTCAATAAATCCGCGAACTTCCCTACCCAAAGTACAGCTTCGAACTACAAATTGCTCAGGACATTCAAATTGCTGAGCACATAGAGACTGGACAACAAATGCTACTATCAAATTGATTGAACATTTTTTCCATTTTATTTGGGTCCCTAAACAGGTTTTCTGCATCCCAATTCAGCAGGAAGCAATTTTAACAGAGCGACGTCCCATTCCCAAAAAGTGGGGTGGATGATTCTTTGGTCATTTGATGGGTTATAGGTGTCGTTTAGGGGGAATTGTTACAAATTGTTATATGGTCTTGTTAAGCAAGGTATAGGAGGTTAGACTCAGGGATTTCCTCTTTTTTCTTTATCCTTTTTTTCTTATATATGGGGAGAAGACTTGAAAAGAAAAAAGAGGGGGCGTATGGTTATATAATATAGAATTGATAAGATAAAAGGATAGATTATTGAAACTACTCCTATAGATCCTTGTTATTAATACAAAATTAAGGTTACAGATGTATATGAGAATGAAAGGAAAAAAAGGTAGATTATTGAATCTACTATAGATTTTTGTATATTGATACAAAATTAAGGCTATATTTTGATTAGGTATTGTACCTATGTAATTCTTAAAATTGCAATGTGAAGTTCTAGTCCTTTTGAAAGCAACTATCAAACTATTTAGGATAATTAGGAAATGCAAGTTGATAGTCATTCAAACTTGTGATTTTATTAGGATAATTAAGTTAGTTAATCTCAGATGTTTTTTAAGTTAATCAGATATTAAGTTGTTAGAGACAAGCAACATTTGCCTTCTCAATGGAGATAGATAGATGGTCTTCAAAACCTCAAGAGATCTGTAGAATATGATATTTAAAAATATTTTTATTATTTAAAAAAATTATTTGACATGAGACTGTCAGGTCCTGACAGTTCACATTGGACTTGGAAGGAGTCGAGGAGCATCAAAAAAAAATCTCCATCAGGAGATAATTCCTACTGGGAAGAAATGCCCCTGCTCTCTCAACAGACTATATACAGTCCACAGATAGACCAAAGCTTCAATGAAGGTAAATTGATGGCCTGATTCTACAAAGACAGAATAGGCAAATCTTATTTCCTGCTCCAAAACTAAGTATGTGAGACATGCTTGGCCAGAAGGCTGAAGATGATGCTCCAACGTTATAGAAACTGGGGACTATCTAGGCAGTCAGCTATCTGTCATTTCATAGTTTTGGAAGTTGCTTGCTCTACACTTCCTATCTATTCAGATATATTTATCCTTCTCAGGTTTCTGATGTGATTGAAGACTACATAGTTATAGCCTCACATGTTTTAAGCCACCTAGGAAGTAAAAGGATGTTTTTAGGTTAAGATGATTTAGTTAATAATGTAAGTTAGGATGGAAGTTGAATTAGGTATAGATCCTTAAACTCATCAAGAGAGATATGTAATATAATATATTTCCTAGTTGACTAGTCAAATATATATGGACTGGACATTGAGAATGCATGTCACACCTTATAGTTTTCATAATTGTTTTTATTGTAATTGTTACTGTATTGTGTTTATTGTTGTATTTATTGTTATTAAGAAAAGGAGCCTTTTTATTAGACTTAAAGGGAGATATGTTGTGGAAGATCTAATAACATTGTTTCTGATAGACTACATTCAATGCTGAGATCTGGTTACCACCCCTTCTGAGGCATTCTCTTGATTGGTTAATAAAAGTCGATTATGGCCAATTAGCTGGGCAGAAAGAGTATGGGAAGGCAGGGCTTCCTGAGATCAGAACAGGAACCCTGAGTGCACACGGAGAATCCTTCCTTTTCCACCAAGAGACACAGAAGGAGACAGACGTCTTTGAGAATGCTGGAAGGTAACCGCAGGCACGTGGCGGTTTGGGATTAGGTGATCTGGGTTAATTTAGAGTAGCTAATTGAGAGTCTGCCCAGCTAAGGACTAAGCATTGAAAGGTTTTAGTATATTTAATTATTGGGAAAAGACTGCAGTGGTTTATAGGCCTTCAGTCCAAGCAGTCCCAGGCTGTCAGACTTCCAGACACCCAGACTCCCCTCAAACCCAGGAGAATTTCCTGCCAAGCTGCTGGTAATTCTACCAGCCTAATATAACAATTTATATTAATTAACAGAGTTTAGGTAACAAGTGGTGTAGACCACCCTTGGTCCCGAGGCTCTTTCCCCAGGATAAGTCAGGCAACCGGTTAAGGCACATGGGCCAAGCTTCCCGCTCCTCTGCCAAGCCACCAGCTGCTCTGTGAGCATAATCTTAGAGTTTATACTTACTAATAACTACAATAATTAATTAACTTGGAAGGAAGCAGTGCACTTATACTTGTGGTAGAAGTTAGGCCTCTTTAGTGAATTAGTATGCAGTTCAGCTTAGCATCTGGAAGCACATAGGAGGAGCTTGGAGTCCCTTTAACTTGCTGAAATGGACAAAGCCCAGTTGAGGCCAACACAAAATTACCTGTTGAAGGGGTGTGGCTAAGAAATCACAAAAACTGCACAGATGCCGGTTGCCTCGTGAAGCCACAGGACTGCTGAACATCACAAAATGATGCAATATGTAAACCAGAGAGCTCTATGTGGCCTCTCTCTTCTTTCTCTTGCCCTCATGGCTGAGACATATGCTGGAGAAGTGCACAGCAAGGTATGACATACCAAAGCCTTTAGACCACAATGGTCATAAACTGAGAGACAGAGTCTAAGAGATTGAGACTTTTCACCAGAAGCCCGCCAGATAAAGACTTTTGCAGCAAATAAAGCTGGCAGAAAAGGCAGACAGAGTTTGGAGGCCATGGTCAGAAACTAGGCCTTGAAACATACACAGGCCAAGGAGAGTATAGAAATGAGTCTCAGCTGATTGAGGAAGCTGAATTCAAGTTTAGCAATTAAAATAAACTGGTCTCATAAACCAGTCACAATCTAGTGGTTGAAATGAACTGGCCAAATGAACTGGCATTTAGTTCCAACGAATGCCAAGCTTTGAAAGGAATCATCTTCTGGGACTGCCATAAAACCAAGACATCCTGTATGGATCTGTGCTAATAATATTAATATCCTTTTAAGAAAATTAAGATAGGGTATAAGTATTAGGGTGTTCTTAGACAGGTTTTAAGTATTAGGCTATAGGATATGGGTGTTTTATAGGTGTTTGTTAAGTACTAATAAATATAAGTGATTTAAAGTAAAATTTTCTCTTACAAATACCATACCTTTTGTTTACTAATGCTCTAAGATAGATAGTGGTAAGAGCAGCATAAAAACATTTGAAGAACTTTGTTTTTGATCTTCTCCTTGTGCCAGACCTTGGAGATAAAGATGCTGTTGCTCAATTGGATGGATTAAATGCTATGGGTTTAGTAGAACCTTACCATATCAGGGGCCAAGTCCAGAACTGAACTGTCAAAGCCAAGGTGAGTATAGATATTATAGTGGGCAGTTCAGGCAAATCCATGTCTGTAATGGCCTAACTCATAATGGGCAGAACATTGAAAACAAAACCTATAATGACCTGCCATGTATGAATCTTTCATGTTGGCTAATCAATCATGGTGGTTCCAGAATGAAATAGATGAGGTCTCAAGTTTCTGATCCTTTAGAAAACTCTGACTCATATGTAAGAGAAGTAAAAATACCTTAAGAAGTATATTTCTTTCTCTCATCTTTAGAGATATAGATACGCATGCTCATAAAAGTGAGAGACTAACTCACTTGTAGGACCCCACAATCTCCAAGAGAGTTCAAGATTTAACAAAGGTAGGCTATTTCTTTGTCTGCAACCTTCCTTTAATCTACACAATGATTATTTTAGATAAATCCATTCTCCTCTTTAGATGGAGCAAACAAGGATAAGAAGCTTTTAGACAGAACTTGTGTCATCTTCCTTCTTGGTAACCAGGTGCACAGAAAAGATCACACCAGGCCTACATGAGTTCCAGCTCTGGTTTTGCTCTCTGTTGAATGGATGAAGGCAAAAAAAAAAATATCCAGTGTGGGTAATTAATGGCAGATTTTATTTTCTTAAGTCTGAGAGTTATCTGTAAATTACAAAGATTAAAGAAAATTAAAGTAAATTTCTTAGGCTAATACATATGTGGTATAACTAAGGGTCATGATTATTGATGCTTGTTTATTACTTAATTACATTGTCTATAGGCAACTATTTCTTAGTCTATTAACCCTGAAGCAAGAATCATGAAGAAAAATATATGAATTGTTTTCATTTAAAAATCTAAACAATATGAGATATGTTATTTGATAACTAAAAATATATAAATGAAAAAGAAGGTAGCTACAATGTCAGATATACATACATCAAATAAACACAGATGGTAAGAAAATCCAGTAAAATATTCTTAAAATGGAAATATTAATGCTAAATAATTTCTCTAGGCAAACATAGGTAGGACTAGTTAAAGTCAACTATTTTGGTTCATAGCTTGTAAATATCAACCACTTTTGAACATTATGCTAATTCTATGTATCTCAAATACACTTAAATATCTTCCTTATTCTTTCATTAGATGAGCAAAACTATTCAGAATTAATATGCTACTTCAATTTAAATTATGAATCACTCACTGATTTTAGTGGAAGTCAGTGAGTTAAGAGAAGCCTCCAACATTCTGGAAATAATGAATTTTTTTTCTAAGCTCCTTTATTCCCATTTCCTTTGGTTACAAATTATATTCTCTGGTATCCAGATGACCGATGCCTTAGGCGAATTTTGTAGACACCCAGACCCACAACACAGAGGACAACCACGATGACCCCGACCACAGGAAGCACAACTGTGTAGTCAGACAAACACTCATCCACTACAAGAGAAAATAAATACAATATAGTAATTAAGACTGGGTGATGAGATAGCAGAAAATATATTAGAATATAATGGACATGAGCTTTGGAGTCAAACATATCTGACATTGATGTTTATATGTTGTTGACTGACAGATGATGGATGGATGGACGGACGGACGGACGGACGGACGGACGGACGGACAGACAGATAGATAGATAGATAGATTCATTGATTCATTGATTGTACTGTTGGGCAACTAATCCAGACTTTAAGACTACTAGGCAAGCACTCTACTACTAAGCTACATTTACAGAACTAGGTACATAACCTTGGGCAGATTATTTACTTTTGAATTCTCTCTTTCATAAAGTAAGCATATAATATATATAATCCTTGAGTAGTTATATAAATAACTCCTATTTTGTTTCAGCCTTTAATATCAAATCCTTGTTATCCACATTTCCTGAATTGAGAAAAGATATTTCCAGGAGTGCCCCTTAAGAAGTTGGATATTCATATGAAAAAGACATCATTTTTATCACTAGATTCCCAATGATTCTCTCACCCTACTGTATTTACTTTATAAAGCATCATTGTCACTCTTAAGCTTTTATTGTATAACTCTTTAACTGATATTTAAAAATATCTATAATCATAGAGCTTACAGTGAGACTTCACAAAATTGATACAACAATTTTTTTTTCATTCCTCTGAGAATTCCTTATTCAGTTAATTAAAATATAATTAGTTGGGTCAGAGACTAACCAGTTTCAACTGGAAAAAGAAGAAATGGATCGATAATAGATGAAAACTTGATAGAATTCTCAGTGGAATGTGGAATTTTAGATAAAAGAGAAAATAAACTAAGAACTAGATCCATATCTCAGTCATAAGAGATAAGATTTTATGTGAAGCCTTTGAATAAACTAATCCTATGTGTCTGGAGTCTGGGAAAGATCCAAGGATAGCAACTACAAAGTCCAGAAAAAATAAAATTTGTGTATCAAAGAAATAATACTTACAACAAACTTTTATTTGGCAGTTAGAAATACTTATAGGATGCCTTATTTAGAGTTGCTTTAGCTGTGAAGAGACACCATGATCATGGCAACTCTTATAAAGGAAGTATCTCATTGGGGCTAGGTTACATGTCATAGGTTTAGTCCATTATCATCGTGGTGGGAAACATGGTGGGTATGCAGGCAAACAGGGTGCTAGAATGATAACTCAGAGTTCTACATCTGGATTAGCAGACAGCAGGAAGAGATAGAATCCCTGGTCTTGTCTTGAGCATTAGAAACATCAAAGGCCACCCCTAATTACCCACTTCTTCTAACAAGGCCAAACCTCTTAATAGTTCCTCCTGTTATGAGCCTAAGGGAGCCATTTTCATTCAAACCAGAACATGGGATTATAATATCATATATCTTATTAGTTTAACAAAAATATTGTTATTGTTATAAATTCTTATCTGCTATAGCAGAAAGTCTATAACTGAACAATTAAGAAATTCCATGATTAGCTTTTTTATATGTAGGATTATGACAATAGATACCAGAGGAAATTTTTTTAATTAGATAACAGTACTTTGTCTCTTAGGAATGACACAGGCATACATCACTTTTCATGATAAATCATTTCACACAACATGGAAGCTTAGTTACTTATCATTTTTGAGATAAAAATCTCACTATAGAGTCCAGGCTGGCCTTGAATTTGGGATCCTCCTACCTTAGCTTCCTAGAGGGATAAGAGCTGAGCACCACCATATTTGGCCTATTTATAGATATTTCCTATGTGAAAAAAAAAAATGTTTTTTAACTTAAAATGAGTGGGAAGGATAGGACCTAGAGAGATGGCTCAGTGGCTAAAAGCACTGGCTTCTTTTCCAGGGCACCAAGGTTCATTCCAGGATCCACATGGTGCCTCACACCAATCCGTAACTCCAGTTCTAGGGGGTACAACTCCCTTTTCTGGCCTCCATGGGAATCAAGCATGCAAACAGTGAACAGACATACATACAGGCAAAATATCCATACACATTAAATGGAATAAAATAAATAAACTAATAATTTTATAATACAGAAATTTTATAGTAAAATTACATCATTTTCTCTCTTCCCTTTCTTTCCACCAACCACTCCCATATACTTCCCCCTTGCCTTCTCTCCAATTCATGGTCTCTTTTTCTTTGACTGTTGATATATATTTTCCCAAATATATATATATAAATACAATCTGTTTAGTTGTATGTTATTGGTTTGTTATGATGTTAAGGATGGCCTTTTGGTATTGGATACTTAATTTGAGGGCTCATATCTGGGGGGACTATTTCTCCCTCTCCGAACATTATCTATCATTGAGGCCTCCTGAGTTTCCCCTTTCCATACTAGCCTATCTGTTGGTGTTTTCTTCACTTGGGTCTTATTTAGGCAATAGTGTTGATGAGACTTCACAGGTGTAGCTTTCTGACATTTCTAGGAGACATAATCTCACAGCAAACTTCCTTTTTCTCTGGTTTTTACAACATTTCTTCCCCCCCCCCCCCCGCCTTCTGCTATTACCAATGAGCCTTAGGTACAGGAGTTGCTGTAGATATATAAGTGGGGACTTGGTACCATGTAGTCTCTTCTCTGCATTTTGATTGGTTGTGACTTTCTGTAATAGTCTTTATCTGTTGCAAAGAGAAGTTTCTTTGATAAATCATGAGAACTATGCTTATCTGTGGGCATAAGGACAAATACTTAGAATGTAGTTAGGGATTATGCTGATTTAGCAAAGTGGAGGTTGTAGATTCTCCTTCAAGATGATGACTTCAATAGATCTATATAGTTAGCTAGTTAAGTCCAGTCAGAGAGCTGTTGGTGATGACCGAGGTAGATACACCATTATTGCACTCCTAGGGTTATCATGCATGCTGTCCATTATTATGGTTCATAGGCTCCATAATTGGATAGGACTATGATTACTTCCCTTCCATGGAAGTTTCCACGGTGCCTTCTGGTAGTATGAAACCTAGCACTCTGTGAGAAAATGTTCAGGTGAGACTCCTCTGGGCCCTGTGTCCAAAGCACATGATGTCTTCAATAATAGGTGTGATGGTTAGTTGTCTGTTAACCTGACACAGCTAGAATCATCTGAGAGACAGGAACCTCAAATTCGAAAATGCTTCTATAAGACTGGCCTCTAGGCAAGCCTGTGGGGCCATTCTTTTAGTAAATGATTAATGTGGGAGGCCCCAGAAAATTGTGGATGGTACAATCCCAAGGCAGACAGTCCTGGGCTGTATAAGAAAACAAACTGAGCAAAACCAGAGGAGCAAGCCAACAAGCAGTATTCCCCTCTTCTTCACTTCCTGCTTTGAGTCCATGCACTGACTTCACTCAGTGGCCTGTTGTAATATAAAATAAACTATTTCCTTTCCCAAATTGCTTTTGATCATAGTGTTCTATCACAGCAATAGCAACCCTATGTAAGAGAAAAAAATGGTACCAGAAAGTGGACTATTGTTGTAACAGACCTGGGCAATGTTATTTGGTAGAAGATTGTAGAAGGAGTTTAGAACTTTGTGCTAGAAAAGCCATTGATGTTCAGAGCTTAGTGGGGTTCCCAATTCTGGGAACTTGAAAGATAATCAGAAAGCAGTATAGAGGATGATGATATCTTGGCTCATTTCAGAGTGAAGAAAAGACTGCCAGGGACATTTATATGATAATTTGAATTAAGAATCTGTGGTTCTGGTCAGATGGGGATAAAAAAAAATATTAACTGATTTACAAGAGAACAGAACCACTAAAGTGAAAACTTTCTTTTCCTGGGATAATCAATACTAGTCTAAAGAATCATCCATGATTAAAAAAGACAAGCGTCCTTCAGGTAAAATCTTCTGGGAGTATTTCCTCAGGGTCAGTACACAGAAGTTGTGGTCCAGAGGTGGCCAAGACTGTACCTTGTGCTGGCATCCAAATTTGGTAATATAGAAGTGTCTGCTAGGTGGCAAAGCTTGTGTGAGTAACTAACAACATGTCTGATTGTATTTAAGACCCATTCCATAAGATGGAACCCATTCTTAACACTGATCAGGTACTCAAGAACCTAAGATTAAATAGGTTATGGACCTAGTGGAAACCCAAATATTAGTATTCTGCTAAAGAAATGCAGCAATAAAATAGCTCCTAGTAACATTTCACTAGTAACATATATTACGGTCTTGCTCAGCCATCATCAGAAAAACTTCCTCCTGCAATAGAAAGAAACAAATACAGAGATCCAAAATTGGACAATGTGCAGAGAGTGAGGGATCTTGGCACACTCAGTCCTAAATGGGGAGTCTCTATCAAATCCCTCCCTTGGATCTCAGAGAACTATGTGGAAAAAAAGGAGGTGGAAATATTGTAAGAGCCAGAGAGGATGAATAGCAAGCAAACATTGTCTTCCAGACACAACAGGGCTGATGCACATATGAACTCAGACAGTAGCACTGTGCACAGGGCCTGCATAGGTCCAAGCCAGATGGGGTTCCAGCACTGAGAGAGGAATTAGACACAAACCCCCATCCTTAAGCCAGAGGCTGTCCAATTGATAACCGCTTATGAAGGAAAAACTGATTTTCTCTAATGGCATCTCATTGGGTATACAAACCAGTTAGGGGCAGGCCTCATACCTTGTAATAGATGGCCAACACAAAATGAACTCAATGGCATTTTCTAAAGTTTTGGGTTTTGTTTGTTTGTTTTCCTTTACCTTACAGGTAATTTCTGTATATATTATGACTTATGACTTTGTGGTTTGTGGTTTTATGAGATTTCTATACGTGCAAGTGTGTGTGTGTGTGTGTGTGTGTGTGTGTGTGTGTGTGTGTGTGTCTGCATGCTGCATGTACCTATGTGTTTCTTATGCTTTTCTTTTCTCTGTTTTTCTGGATTATTTTTTTTTTTTGCTTTTGTTATTGTTGGTTTGTTTCTTTTATTCTGTCTGATTCCAGTGTGTTTGTTCTTTTATTTTTACCTTATTTTTTTTATTTTAGATGTATGTTTGTTTTCTAATGAGAGAGAAAAGAAAAAGTGTGGATTTGGGTTGGAAGGGAATATGGGAGTGTCTGGAACAAGTTGAGGGAGGAGAAATGGAAATCAAAATATATTGCGTGAAAAAATTGTTTTCAATAGAAAAAAACAGAGTCTGAAAGTAGCATTTTTTAAGACATGAAGGAACAATGGGACAGCACCATTGGACTAGCAGCCCTTGAAGAGAGCCCAGCAGAGGCTATTGGTGAAGGTGCAGTCCAGTTCCAGTGCACACCTCAGCATTTTAGAGATGCTGGACGGCAGCATCTGTGGAGTGGAGCCAGCCTGATCCAATGAGACATGCTATGTGTGCTATGGCAAGCCTTTGGAACACAAAAGATCATGAGTTCCAGACTTCTGACACTGAACTTTACACTGTTGGACTTTGGTTCTTCTATGATCTGATTGTGACTTTGCCTTGGCTCCTTTCTCCTGGACTAAGAAAATATGGGGTGGGTTTGGTTTGGGTTTTTTTTTTTTCCTGTATGATTTATTTTCTTTCTTTCTTTTTGCTATGTGTTTGTTTGTTTGTTCATTTGTTTGTTTCTCAAGACAGGGTTTCTCTGCATACCAATCCCTAGCTGTCCTGGACTCACTTTATAGACCAAGCTAGCCTCGAACTCACAGAGATCTGCCTGCCTCTGCCTCCCGAATGCTGGGATTAAAGGTGTGCACCACCATGCCTGGCTGTTTTTTTGTTTTTTTTTTTTATCTTACTGAAGCTCACAGTAAAGGTACTTTGGAATTTTAGAGGAATTTTGTATAGTTTCTCTAAAATTTCTGTAAACTAGATTTTTTTTAAAGATTCTTTTCTTTTCCTTTATTTTTTATTTCTTCAAGTTACATCTCAATTGCAGTCCCTTCCCTATTCCCCCTCCAGTCCCACCCTCCCACCCTCAACCCCCCATCCTCTTCCCTTTTTTTTTCTTTTAAGTTTAAGGTATATCTTATTTCCCCCTACAGTTTCCCCTTTCAGTCCAACAAATGGCTCTTCCTCTTATAATAATAAATACAATACAGTACAACAGAGGTAATTAGGCCACAGTTATGAGGGTTATATGGCTTAACGTACATTCCCAATGACCAGTCCATATGTATTTGGTACCTGACTTTAACATTCTACTATCTAACCATCTCCATGAGTTTAAAGTTCTATATCTGACTCAACATTCATACTAACTTGCAACACAATTTTAAAAGTATCTTCATAGATCTATAACACTCTCTTGACTCCTAAACAACTCAAAATTTAATTATGAGACTCTAGCTATCTGTTCTTCAACCACCTCAGAGACCTGAGAGGGATAAATATATCTGATTTTATAGGAAGTACAGGGTCTGCAGCTTCCAAAACTAAGAAATGACATACCAGTGGCTGCTTGGACAGTTCCCATTTTCTCTCCATACATTACAGCATCGCTCTTCAGTTGTTTGGCCCCGTTTCTCTGACAGACATTGATTGTAGAGCAGGAATTATGAAGGACTTACCTACCCTGTCTTGGCAGAGCTAGGCTGTCGACTTACCTGCTTCCAGGTTTTGTCCTTTTTGGACAGCATTCTGTCTACAGTTGGAGCAAGGGGCTTTTCCTACCAAGAGATAGGCTTGCGACTAATTCAATCATCTCCCACTGGAAATTCTTCGATGCTCATCTTCTACTTGGGGGAGAATAGGGGGGTGCTTTCAGGAGTTGATATGTCTTGATATAAAAAAATCTAAAGTTACAAAAACATCTTTGAATGCCATATTCTGAAGATCTCTTGAGGTTTTTGAAGAGGCCTTATCTATCTCTTATATTAGGGTAAGCAGATGTTGCTTGTCTCTTAGCAGGTTTATTTCTGATTAGCTTAGCAAGTAACTATAATAGGCTGTCATAGTACCTAACAGAATGACCGGCTTGCATAACCATTAGTTTGCATTTCTTAATTATCCTAAACAGTTTATGACAATTAGTAGTAAAAGGCCGAAACATCACATTTCATTTTTTTTTCTTTACCTCCTAACCCTTCCATCCCATTTCTCTGGGGTGGGGTGTGCTTATATAACAGTCCCTCATCTCAGTTGAGAGGTCATATGAGGGCCAAGAGATTTCAAGCTGTACTACAGAGCAATAATTGTAAAAACAGCATGGTATTGGTATAGAAACAGACCAGTAGATCAATGGAATCAAATTGAAGATCCAGAAATAGACCCACACACTTATGGCCACCTAATTTTTGACAAAGAAGCCAAAACAGCACAATGGAAGAAGGACAGCATCTTCAACAAATGGTGCTGGTCCAACTGGATGTCCATTTGTAAAAGAATGAAGTTAGACCCATACTTATCACCTTGTACAAAACTTAAGTCCAAGTGGATCAAAGACCTTAACATAAGGCTGGTCACACTAAATCTACTAGAAGAAAAAGTGGGAGAAACCCTTGAACTAATTGGCACAGGCGACAACTTCCTGAACAGAACACGTAAACTAGATTTTTTAGAGAGGATTTGAACTTATAAAGAAACTTTGGATAGTTTAAAAGGACTGAACTTTTTTTTTTTTTTTTTTTTTTGTGGTTTTTCGAGACAGGGTTTCTCTGTTTAACAGCTCTGGCTGTCCTGGACTCGCTTTGTAGACCAGGCTGGCCTCGAACTCTCAAAGATCCGCCTGCCTCTGCCTCCCAAGTGCTGGGATTAAAGGCGTGCGCCACCACCGCCCGGCTAGGACTGAACTTTTAAAGCATTTGAATTTTTTAAGGCCCTCGGGACTTTTAAAAGTGGGGATCTTTTATATCATGCTATTAATAGTAATGCGCCATTTGGGGGACACAGACAAATGAGAAAGGAAATGTAAGTAAATAGAGATTGATTTGTTTCTCATGCTAAGAAGGAATCAATTGTCTTGGATAATTTTAGTTGGTTGATTGGTTGGTTGGTTGGTTGGTTGGTTGGTTGGTTGGTTCATTGCTTTGTTGGCTTGATTTTGTAAACTTGACATATGCTCGAGTCATCCAAGAGGAGGGAGTCTCAATTTACAAAATCCCTTCATAAGATGGGACGGTAGGCAAGCCTGTGGGGCATTTTCTTGATTAATGATTGGTATGGGAAGGCCCAGCCTACTGTGGATCATTCTACCCTTGGGCAGATGGTCCTGGGGTGTACAAGAAAACAAACTGAGCAAACTAGAAGGATTAAGTCAGTCACCTCCTGCCTCCAGGTACTAGCCTTGAAATTCCTTATCTGACTTCCCTTGGTAATTAAGTGTAATATGAGAGTTATAAGGTGAAATAAACCCTTTGTTCCCCAAGTTGATTTTGGTCTTGGTGGTTTTTTAATAGCAATAGAAGCCCTAACTGAGAAAGAGACTTATCTTCCACCTCTTAGAATTAGCCAAGACCAATACTAATATTCTATGTCTTGGGAATCTCTTGGACAACACTGACCAACAACTCAAAGTGGGAATTCTCAAGCCTGGTTTGGGGACTTTAGCTAGATAGTCTAGGGCTCTTGAGGGAGCATTAGAAAATTTTATTTAAAAAATATATATATATATGGTTATATTGGAAATTTTCATTTAAACTACAAACACACACATATGCACTTGTATGTATAATAAGTAATTTTAAGTGAATAAATAATTATATGGTTTTTTATGACTATTCAGAGATCTTTGCTATTATTTTACTCTATCCCTTCCTTTTTCTGTATTTATTTTCCTCACCCTCCCTATTTAGAGACCCATCCCTGTTTTTCCAGTTTCCCCATTCAAATCACTTGAAGTATGCTGTTCCCCTCTCTATTGTTCCGCTCCCTTTGTGGTCCCCTTTTACTCTTTTACTTTTTTTAGTAACTCCAGATTTTATATATATATATACATCTGAAGACTTGGAGCTAGAAAACACAGATGATAGAGAATATGTAACCTTTTGTCTTTCTAGGTCTAGATTACCTCAGTCAACATCATCTTTTCTAGCTCCATCTATTTGACTGTAAGATTCATGATTTCACTTTTTTTTACAGCTGAATAGTATCCCATAGTGTATATTATCATATTTTCATTATCCATTTATTACTGGAAGAGCACTTAAGTTGTTTTCACATCCTGGGTATTGTAAATAGAGTGACAATGAAACATTCTGAACAAGTATCTGTGAGGAAGGATGTTGAGTCCTTTGGGTATATGCCAAGAAGTTGAGTCCTATGGTATTTATTTTTAGGTTTTTTTTGAGATATACTAGACTGATTTCCAGAGTGTCTTGATAGTTTTCAATCCCAGCAACAATGAATGAGTGTTCCCTTGTCCCACATCCTCTCTAACATGTATTGTCAGCTGTTTTCTTTACCTTTACCCTTTCTGTCTAGGATAACATAAAATCTCACAGTTGTTTTGATTTACATTTCCCTGTTTTCTAGAAATGATGAACATTTTGAGCTATTTCCTAGCTGCTTTTATTTCTTATTTTGAAACCACTCTATGTAGACCCATAACCCATTTTTAATGGGTTATTTGTCTATAACTCCAGCTGCAGAAGTTTGGATACCCTCTTCTTGTCACCAAGGCAACAAACATACAAGTGGTTCACAGCTGTATATGCAAACAAAACTTCAATGTACATAAAATAAAATATGATTTTAAAAAATGAGTTGAAGCTTGGCAGCGGTGGCATAGAATTTTAACCCCAGCACTTATGAGACAGAGGCAGGTATGTGTTTGAGTTTGAGACCAAGCTAGTCTACAGAGCAAGTTCCCAGTCAACCAAGGCTACACAGAGAAACCCAGTCTTGAAAACCACCACTCCCCAAAAAAGAGTTGCTATCATGCACTTCTGAAAAAGAGCCCATAGACCCCTGAGCTGGAACTGACCTGAATATCCCCTCCCTGATGACCAACTTTTGTTGTACCAGAGGAGCCATACAAGCTTCCAAAGGGGGCAACCAATAGTCCTATAGAGCTATGACACCTATTGAACCACATCAATGAACCACATGACATAATAACCCTAAGTAGTGACACAGATACCTTGGAAGTAACCAACAGCTCTCTAGTTGGACATAAGACCCACTCAACAAGAGGTAAACCACATCAGGCACAAGAAACTTATCTAACTACTTAGTGCTAGTGAAGTCATGGTAATCTGAACCTGCAGAAGAACCTGAAGCCCTCACTTTACAAAACCAGCATAAGCCCTACAACAATCTAAATGTCCTTTCACAAACAATTAAGTGAACTCTTCACCCCTCCTCAAAAAAAATTTCTCTTTGCAACCAATGAAGATATTACAGAAACCATAACCAGTCAAAATACAGAGTGGTAGAACCCAGGTCCAATGGATACATCTATAAAACAGCCCCTCACCTAAGGCTTGGGGAATATTGCAGAAGAAGGGGTGGAAAAATTATAAGAGCCAGAGTATCAGGGAGTTTGCTATAAGACTATATCTCCTACTAATGTCAGAAGCTGAGCCCATAAAGTCTCATCAGCATGACTGCCTAAACATAAACTGCACAAGGACAAGATCAATAGATATGAACCTAATGCTGCCAACATATTGATCTTGCTTTCAGCTCCTAGAACTGTGGGAATATAAGTTTCTGTTGTGTAAGACATCCAGCCTGTAATACTTCAGTATGGCATGCCTAGCTAAATAAAAGCCCTAATACTTCATCCATTTAACTTCAAAATATTCTTATATTTTCTGTAGTGTTTCTGCCAATGGGCATGCACTTTATTTTCATCTTGTTCACACTTAATCATGACAGTCCAGAAATTCAATTTTCTTTGATACTATGTGGATGACTTGCATACTTTATTCCCATTGTAGTGGAACTCTGTCAATGAATTCCTTTCAATTTTGAAATCCATTCTTTTTAATAGAGTCTTGGAACTAGTTATGGGCTGGAGTTATCCTGTTATTTGGGGTAGCTCTCAGCTCAGTTCCTTCAGTCACTATGTTCACTCTTTCAATTTTCCATCTTTGGTTTGAAAAGGACTATGAAGCAACCCACTCTCATTTATTCCAAAGAGTAGGAGGAGCCTACAGAATTTTGTACACTTGTTGAAAGTTTCTTAGAGTAGCAATGTGTGTGGTAAATGAGAAGAGTGAGGCAGAGTTAGGAGCCTGCCTCAGCTGACCTTCCACTCTGTATGGGAGAAAGTAAACAGCTGTGAAAATGAACATTAAAGTATTGGTTTACTAGTTATTGGAATGAAACCTCTTGTAGGGAGTTAGGTTAATATAAATTAGATTTAGTAAATATCTAGGGGTTTCTGATACAGTCTCTTAATTCAGGGCATGAAGATCAACTTGGCTGTGACCAATTAGCTTATCAGCTTGTGGACTCAAGACAAGAAAACAGGAAAGACTTAATGGACTAAAAAACAAGGTTGAAGCCAAAAAATAGGAAAGCCTTAATGGACTAAAAAACACGGTATTTGGCCTAGCATTGTTTTCAGCTGCTAAGTGGACAGAGCCCAAATTAAGCTGAAACAGGTGGAACAAGGAGAGATCCTGTTTAAGGACAAGTGGATGGAGCCAAGAAAGTTGCATGCTTGAGAGTCCCATGCTAGAGAGCCATATGCTATTGAATCCTCACACTAAAAAGGACAACGAGTAGTTTGTATCCTCTGATGGAGAAAGTGCTGGTGAACTGATGGCCAGATCTCCCTGAGGCAGAAAGAAGCTGGTGAGCAGAGAAAGCCTCAGCAAGACAGCAAAAAGCCAAGGACTAAACCCTGTGGCTCAGCTTTTGTCTAGAGGGGTTTGATCTGTCTGAACAGTGACCTGAATGAAACTGTGGCCAGCGTTAAAGACTGAGGTAGAGCGACAGAGTTGCTGATACAAAGGAAATAAGTTGGCCTACAGACGGCTGAGGTCTCCCAGACAGAAGAAAGCCTCAAGCCTTATTTAAGGTGAAACCGCCATAGCCAATTTACCCTGATGGATCTATATCTGAGATATTCCAGAAGAAAGACTGCTAAGTGCATTAAAGGGTCTACCACAGAGACTGTGTTCCTGATGACTGAGGACCTGTCCCAGAGACTGTATCCTTCTAAAAAGTTATGAAAATAGTTGTAATAGTTATCAATAGGTTTAGTGGTTAGGTCATAAGAGTTGTAGTAATTTGTAGGGTTAGTAGTTAAGTAAGTGTTTATATTTTTATAAGTAAATATAGTTACTAATAAATAAGTATTGAATAATTTTTAAAAGTTCAGTTACAACCTCTGCTCTTCACGACTACTGGACTGTTCATCCAAGTTCATGTGGAGGGTGATTTATGCTAGTAGGGAGAGATAACAGAAGTCTATCAACTGAAAGAACTCACTGATGGTGGTGGAAATAAAAAATTACAATTTTACAAAACACCTTATTGCTCTATTCTTCATATTAAGCTCTGCCTCTTGAAGCCACTTCCACAAAATAGATACACTTTAATGTGGTTGTTCTTCAAGAGGATGAGTGGCATCTTAAATAAACACCTTCCACTCTGCTCTGTAGAGCTTAACAAGGGCTCTTGACAAAGGATACCTGGGAGCCTAGAGAAAAAGTGTTGATAGAAGGCAAAAGAGACCACATTTCTCTTGGCCACATGTGTGCTATTAACTCTGAGTCACTTAGGAGAAATCTAGGCCCTCACATCCAGTTTTCCATCAATAACTCCCTGTTTTAAGAGGAAATGGGTATTTCTGAGTACTCTCTTGAGTCTTCCTCAACTCTCAGGAATGTAGAAAGAGCTAAGACACTTCCAAGAAGAGAAGTGCATTTTTTCAACTAGCAGTAACCACAGAGTAGTTGTCAAATTGCATGAACTTCCTGCTTAAAATTATGAATGGAAATGTGGAAAACGTAGAAAACTTTCCTTCTTTGATCTACCCCTTACCATCAGCACTGTGTTAATATTGCTTTCTTTGAGTGCCCATGGCCCTCATACATATGTCTTTAAATTGCATTCACACAGTATCTTTTTTCTTTTTAAATGGATGTTTCTGATATTTTTTAATGTAGTGTTTACAGAATGACATATATCTTTCCACTTGAGCATCATTAAGTTTTTTTTTTTTTTTTTTTTTTTTTAGTTACAAAATCTAGGAATGTAGATTCAGCTAAAGCAGTGGCCAAAATAGAGAACTTTTGATGGTAGAATGGTAGGGATTTGTGAGAAGGGTTAGTTGTAAAATGTAACCAAAAGTAAAATCAGTGAGAAGACAAAGTAGAGAGAAGAGGGATGGAACATTGGTCTCTTGCTCAAGGTCTTGCTAATTGTTGATATTCTTCCTTAGGAAAACAAAGGAAAGAGCTTTTGTATGTCTGCCTGTGAGCTTTGGTAATGGCAACCAGACACAGGAAAGGTTTTCTTCACCAGACCTACCCCTGTGCTGCTTCACAGAGACTCTTCACAAGCAGATGAGCAAGAGTGTGCCTTATTTTGAAATCGCATGATTAATGTTAGAAGATTTTTTTGCAAAGAAGTAAACATTTTCTAGAAGTTAGACACTCTAGGATCAGCTTTTGACAGCTTAGCTCTGGTGACACCTACTAACATGAACCCTATGACAAAGACACAGAACAAAAGCAGAAACTGTAAGACACAGAGAAAAACTTCAAAAATACAGACTCTAACACAAGTAACACCTCAACTCTTTGTTTGCCAATAAAAAAGAAGAATTTCTTCAAGATGCATCTTTAATTGTATCATGGAACCCAAAGTAAAATCAGATTCATATTAAAATTCACACAGAGTCTCTATTTATGGTGATTAGTAAGTACTTAGAATATTTTTAGAGTTCCTACAAGAAAGATATTTTAGATGATGTTTGATCCTTCTGGTCAAAAGTAGAAGTCTTAGTAACAGTTTTCCAGACTGGAAAAGGATTTTGGTGATCTGAACAAGAATTTTTACATTTACAAGAAGTGTTCACATTTTTTCACCTCTTTTTGGTGTGTGTGTGTGTGTGTGTGTGTGTGTGTGTGTGTGTGTGTGTGTG
>CAJQZJ010034382.1:858125-887157 GCA_907164525.1 Lophiomys imhausi
CCACAGTTCTCCATCTCAGCCCCTATCACCACAGTTCTCCATCTCAGTGATGTATTCATTGATTTTGCTTCACCTATCACATCTTGTATTCACATATGGGGATAGTATCAAAATATTTAATGATCACATTGCCACTAGGTAAGAATAGAATTTCATCCTTGAAGAAATGTTTACTTACTGGTTTATCTCTTGGCTATGCATCTCAAGCACTAGATTAAAAGCCTAAAGTTGAGAATTGTGTGTATAATTTTCACCACATGTGCCTGTGCATACAAAGTGTTCAATAAGTATGAATTAGATGAGTGAGTAAAAGATGAAAATAGCCTTTAACATTCTAGAATTGTTATAGAGTTTGTTTCAGTGAAAATCTTCAAGACCCTTGAGTACATAGTGTTGTTGCCACACACTTTCTCCAGGAATATCCTTTAAGGAATTGAAGACCTCTGACTCTCTTTCATCCAGATTCTATCCTTGCCTCTTTTCAGGCACATACAAATCCAAAGAAGTAAACAAAATTCTCAAACTGGAAACTCTTTGATGAGGTGTGCTAGGAAACAGCTTTGTCCATTCAAACTTTTGTTTGTATTGCATTTACTCAGACATTTACAGGATCTGTAGTTCCTAGGTTCTGAGTTGAGACTTGAGAAAAGATACAAAGAACAAAAAGGACAAGGCTCTTACCTTGGTATTTATGAGATCCTTGGGTTCACAAAAGTCAATATAGCCTATAAGTATCTTTAGTGATCCTGCCATTCAATACATTTTAAATGGTTAAATGTTCTTTATTAATAGGTAACAGCAAAACTCTTGGTGCTCATGCTACTGATGATCAAACTCAAGGCTTTGTATATGGTGGGCAGTGTAGGGAGTTAGATTAATTAAATTAGATTTAGAAAATACAGTCTCTTAATTCAAGGCATGAAGATCAACTTGGCTGTGAGTGATTAGCTTATCAGCTTGTGGAAAAACAAGGATGAAGTCAGGTGAAAACAGGAAACAAGCAGGAGACTTAATGGACTGAAAAACAAGGTTGAAGTTAGGAAAACAGGAACGACTTAATGGACTAAGAAACAAAGTATTTGGCCTGGCATTGTTTTCAGCTGCTAAGTGGGCAAAGCTCAAATTAAGCTGAAACAGAGTTCCTCCTATTTAAGGACAGTGCATGGAGCCCCATCCAAGAAGCCCCCATGCTAGAGAGCTCCCAGAGTCCTGCTGAAAAAAAGTGCTGGCCATCAGTTGGTGGCCAGATCTCCCTGAGGCAGAAAGAAGCTGGTTAGCAAAGAAAGCCTCAGCAAGACACCAAAAGGCCAAGGACTAAACCCTGTGGCTCAACTTTTGCTTAGAGGGGTTTAACCTGTCCAACCAGTGGCCTAAAGGAAACTGTGGCTGGCTTTAAGAACTGAGGCAGAGCGGCAGAGTTGCTGATATAAAAGAAATAAGTTGGCCTACTAATGGCTGGGGTCTCCCAGAGAGAAGAAAGCATCAAGCCTTATTTAAGGTGAGACTGCAATTTACCCTGACAGATCTACATCTGAGATATTCCAGAAAAAAAGGACTACTAAGTGTGTTAAAGGGTCTACCACAGAGACTGTGTTCCTGACAACTGAGAACCTTCCCCAGAGACTGTATCCTTCTAAAAGGTTAGGAAAATAGTTGTAATAATTATTAAAGGTTTAGTGGTTAGGTTAAAGGGGTTGTAGGAATTTGTAGGGTTAATAGTTAACAAATTGTTGGTATTTGTTACAAGTGAATATTGTTAATAAATAAATACTTAATAATAACTAAAAAGTTCGGTAACAGGGCAGGCACTGTACTACTGTGCTGCATTCCCTATTCTTAAAACTTCCTAATTATTGGACATTTATTACATGGAGGCTTCAAGCTAAAGGTAATTTTTCTTCATCCTACCACAGAGACCATTACTCAACCATGTTCATTGCTTCTCTATTCATGATAGCCAGAAATGGAAACAACCTAAATTTTCAACAACAGAATGATTAACAAAATGTAGTACATTTGCACAAGAGAGTATTATTCTGCCATTTTAAAAAATGCAATCATGAAATTCACTGGTAAATGAATGGAACTAAAAAAATAAAATTATCCTGAGTGAGGTATACCAGACACAGAAAGACAAATATGGTTTTATTTCCTTATATGTGGATATTAGCTGTAAAACCAGAAATAACCAACTACAATCCATAGAACCACAGAAGATAGGTAAAGAGCAAGGAACTAGGGAAGATAGACAGATCTCAATCAGGAGGGGAGATGGAATAGATAGTTATGGATGGATGGGCAGCTGGAACAAGAGGATCATGTGGGGAGATGGAGGAGAGAGAGGGAGAGTGACAAGGCAGGAAATATGGAGAAAGACACTTAAAATTAAGGACAATTTGAGGGATAGGATAGAAATCTAATAGAATAGAAGCTTCCTAAAACATACACATATATAAAGGCAATCTAAATGAAATCACTAATAATGGGAAAGACAGGGTCCCAACTCGACATTTCTTGTTGAAAAATGAAGCTTCCAGTACCAAGATTAGATTACATCTAATTGAATTGTTAGCCAAAGGGGCCCCCATGGGAAATTTCAAACAGTCCAAACTATTGTCAAGACCATGGGTTTCTCTCCACAAACTGACGGGAAGGCTTTATTGCTGACGGAACCTACACAACTCATTGAACATGGAGAAGTCCAGCTAGTGATTAGAAGCTTCACCGCTATGTGCTAGCATCATTGGTATAGGATGCTACTCTGCACACTAAACTAAAATAGAAACATAAACACAAACTCAGCAACAACCCTTAGATCAACAATGTTGTCCTGCCTGCAAGATATGCTGGGGCAATGGTAGCACAAAGCATATGTGTGTATTAATGAACCAACACCTTGTTTGACTTAAGGCCAATTCAATGAGATAGAACCCATACTCAACACTACTTTTGTGACCAAGAACCATATATTAGACAGCACAAGGACCTAGGGTAAAATCAAATACTACCGTTCTTTAAAAAATAAAAGTATCAATAAAATTATTCCTAATGACATTCTGATAGATCAGTGCCTTGCTCAAACATCATCAGAAAAACTTCTTCCTGTTAGCAGATGGAAATGAATACAGAAACCCACATCCAGACAATATGCAAAGACTGAGAGACCTTGGGAAACTCAGCCCAAAATGGGCTATCTCTATCAAACTCCTCCCCTCAGGGCTCAGGAAACCCTGTAGAAGAGGAGGTATAAGAGGAAAGAGTATAAGCCAGAGAGAATAAAGGATACAAGGCCCTCTAAGTCCACATGAGCAAAGTTCAAACCAACTCAAAGACTGACACAGCATGCACACTGCCTACACGAGTCTGTACCAGGTCCTTTACATATATGTTAGGGATCCAGCTTAGTGTTTTTACTGGATTCCTGAGTTTGCAAACAAATGAATCTCTGGTTCTTATACCTTCTCTTAGGCTCTTTTGCTTCTGTTGATTTGTCTTGTCCAACTTCACTGTGATAGTTTTTGCTTTACCTAATTATATTAAATTTTATTATATTTGCATGAATGAAAGAATGAATGAATGAATGAACGACTGAAACCCTAGCTGCTAGAGTAAGGTTTAACAACCATACTGTTACTTATACTTGCTTGGTAACGGAAAATCAGTTTTCTCCAATGAAGTGACACTGGGTATATCAACCACTCTAGGATAGACCTCATATTCAGAAGTAGTTGACCAACATATGAATTCGACAGTTTTTTAGTGTGTTTATATTTGGTTACAGTTTGGGGGGGGGGGAGTTGTTTTTATTATTTTGTTTTTCATTTTGAGTGTGGTTTTATTTTTTTCACTTGTTGGGGAGATTGTTAAATTGGGTTTTGGGGGGGGGTTGAGAAAGAACTTAAAACTGTGTTGGTGAGGAAGGGGAATGAATCTGGAATAACTTGGGGGGGAAGGAATATGATCAAACTAGGTTTAAATTAAAAATTGTATTAAATAATAAAATATAAGGAAAAGGTGATATCACCTAATTTCAGAAGAAAAGAAAATTCATTCCCCATATGTGAGTACTAGTCAATAATGTATACACATAAGTAAATAAATGTATGTGTATGTTTAGTGTAACACTTAGAAAAGAGAACATGAAATGGTAATAAAGAAGACTAATGTGTTCACACACACACACACACACACACACACACACACACACACACACATGATGATAAAGTGATGGCTCTTCTTCCTTAGCAAAGAAGTCTTGATTATAAGCTGAGTGTTACCAAACTTTTTAATTATTATTATTAAGTATTTATTTACTATATTTACTTATAACAAATACCAGCAATTTCTTAACTATTAACCCTACAAATTCCTACAACTCCTTTAAGCTAACCATTAATCCTATTGATAATTATTTTCCTAACCTTTTAGAAAGATACAGTCTCTGGGGCAGGTCCTCAGTCGTCAGGAACACAGTTTCTGTAGTAGACCCTTTAAAGCACTTGGCAGTCTTTTTTCTGTAATATCTCAGATGTAGATCCGTCAGGGTAAGTTGATTATCACAGTCTTATCTTAAATAAGGCTTAAGGCTTTCTTCTCTATGGGAGATCCCAGCCCCTTCGCATCAGCAACTCTGCCACTCTGCCTCAGAGTCCTTAAAGCCAGCCACAGTTTCCTTTAGGCCACTGTTCAGACAGGTAGGTCAAACCCCTCTAGGCAAAAGTTGAGCCACAGGGTTTATTTAAGTCCTTGGCCTTTTGGTGTCTTGGTGAGGCTTTCTTTGCTCACCAGCTTCTTTCTGCATCAGGGAGATCTGGCCATCAACTGATGGCCAGCACTTTTTTCAGCAGAACTCTCGGAGCTCTCTAGCATCAGGGGCCTCTTGGATGGGGCTCCATGCACTGTCCTTAAATAGGAGGAACTCTGTTTCAGCTTAATTGGAGCTCTGCCCACTTAGCAGCTGAAAACAATGTCAGGCCAGATACTTTGTTTCTTAGTCCATTAAGTCTTTCCTGTTTTCCTGACTTCAACCTTGTTTTTCAGTCCATTAAGTCTCCTGTTTGTTTCCTGTTTTCACCTGACTTCATCCTTGTTTTTCCACAAGCTGATAAGCTAATGGCTCACAGCCAAGTTGATCTTCATGCCCCGAATTAAGAGACTGTATCAGAAACCCCTAGATATTTTCTAAATCTAATTTAATTAATCTAACTCCCTACAATGTAGACTGTGTTTATTGCAGTAAATAACCTTTCATCCTACATTTAGTTCTAGAGGGATGAGAGTATGTGCATAGGAAGCAATTTTTAATTTTTATATTAGTTTAAAACAATAAGTTGTTGGGGGGGGGGATTATTCCCATGGTGCTAGTGAGTAAATCCAATGCTAAGCCAATACTATCACGGCACTATGTCCCCAGATCACTTATTTTCTGTACCTCTGAGAACATGAAATTATAATTCTGAAAGAAGGGCACAAACAAAAAGTACTTGGATTAAGGCAGCTGCCATGACCCTTCACACAGCTTCATAGCATTCATGTAACCACCGAGGCCACTGTATCCTCCAGTCCAAGTCAGCAGTGCAGTGTAGACTAAGTCAGTGGTCTCACAAGCTAAACTCAGTGGTTCTACAAGGAGCTGGAACTTATCTGACATACTAGCTTGGCAGAACAGAACAATAACCCAGTAGAACTCAATATCTTGGGTTTAAAGCTCTCAAATGGGAGTAAGTACTTTAGACAGCCATTGTAAATTTGGCTTACAGGCAAAATCTCTGAGTTGATGTGCAACAGCAGTATTTTAATAACATTTTGCCCCTTTGTGAAGTGGTATAACTGGTCAGATAACATCTGATGTATCTTCACATGTCACTATTTATATAAAATAAGCAACACTCGCATTTAAGAAAAGCAGAGAATGCAATATGTAACCAGATAACAGCTCCAATTCTTAAGTCCTGGTCTAGTTCTCCAAAATTAAAGTGATTTCTATAATCTTACATTGATATGGTATCCACACTAACATGGGTACATAGGCAATGTCTTCTGAGATTGGTACCCATTCTAACTCACAGAAATTCCACTCAAACCATAAAGAAAAACCTTGGAAACACTCAGACCTTGGGAAAAATAGAAGGTGGGCCACACCTATGTAAGATAACATATTTTAAATGTTCTCACACTGAATATCTGCAATAGCATAAGCGACATTTATAGCCCTTCCTGCCTCACCTCTGGTCCAGGACTCAAGCATGCATTTAGTTTTAAGACTAGATAAAGTATGGCTACCACAGAATGTGGAGCATGTCACTTACCAGCAAGGGACAGGAAGAGCACCGCCACTAGGGAGATCTTCCCAGGCATGACAGGCAAAGTCGATCTACTGCCTTCCTGTGCTTGGGACTTCTGAACTGCAGGAATGGACTCAGTTTCAGAGCAGGTCCACAGAAAACCAAGGAACATCAAGCTCCTTGCTCCTCATCCACTTGTGGCAGAGAAATTGAACTCACATGATGAAAAGTAGCTAATAGAGCTAAGCATTGTGCTGCACCAAGTGGGGAAACCACAGGCAGCTCACAGTGGGAAAGTAAACACTTGTCTCTTCCTGGAGTGTTTGGGAGAGGTGAAGGCTTGGGTGGGGGCTGGCTAGGAAGAAGGGCAAAGTAATCATTTCTCCAGAAAAATTGGCAGATCTGTGGCAACTCCCTCCCATATAACTTGGATCTCCTCTTTATGTAATAGTTTGAGGCCATTTCTCTAAACCTTTGGTGGCCAGTCCCTCAGACAGGAGGTTGAGCAGTAGTTCTAAACACTTCTCTGTGTGTAAAACATGCCAGTGTGCTGTTCATAGCTGCCTCACCTAAGAATCTTATGGGAACTAGGGAGGTGAGGATTTGGATCTGGCTCTGGCCAGATGAACACTGGAGACATTTTTCTGTGAGTACTAATGTAAAACCATAGACAAATATATTTGTGTTTTCTTACAGTGTTAGGATTTATTGGGTAACAATAAATTCATAAGTGGTTTCAATGGTTGCTATTGACAGATATTCCTGCTTTTCTTGGTAACCCTGGTAGAGGGAAGCATGGGTTATTTTATTCCATTCTTATTTATTAATATTAACTCAGATCACACACCACAGAGAGAGAAAGAGAGAGAGAGAGCAGATTACAGAATATTTGTAAAAAGCTAAGAGGCCACAGTAGAGTTAAAGAAGTTTTATAAGTAAATATAATTTTCTATTTTAATGAGTTCTAAATGCATGTTATTTAATTTGTAAATATACAGAAATTTACTGATATCTTATATTGTCTTCTAATTTAGTTTTATGGTTAAAAACAATTCTAGAACTTAAATCTTATAAATTTTTGAGACTCTTTTCTGACCAAGATTGTGACTGTATTAGATTTTGAGATTGTTACAATGAAGTGCCAAAGATGAGTCAACTTAGCTTTGAGAAATTTACTTTCCTACAATTCAGGTAGCCTGAAGTCCAAGACGAGTGTATCACTATGCTTGTTTCTTTGAAGGCTAGCAGACCAGAATCTTTCTCTTTGTTTTCTCAAGGTGTCGAGAGCTAGGTTTGGTCATCCAAATCCCGACACCTCCTTCTCTGTGGAAGGGAGTTGTGTGACCAGGTGACGGCACTCGCCACCCAATAAGGTCAAATGGAATACAATTAGGCAGGCTGGTTTTTATGATATTTATTATACTAAATAATAGTTACAACTTATACTAAATGAAATATCTCTACTTCTACAGGATCAGGATAAGCTGCATCAATCAAACAGAAACACTTAATGGTCATTAAAGCTAGAATAATTAATATTACAATATATAACCACCACATCCTATACTTATATTAATATTCCTACATCACACATCATTAGACCTGTCCGAAGACCTTGGCTCTCCTGTTCCCCTGCGTCGATGTTCAGGGCAAAGCCCCAGTTCTAGTCTCAGTTCAAGGCCTGAGGATAGAAGCAAGCAGAGGCATAGGCTGGACGTCAGTACATGACTGAGCGACCCTGACTGCTTGTCTGCTCTGGCTTTTATACTTTTTACTGGCTTCATTATAATATCCGCATAAGGCGGGCTAATTATTCTAATTACTACGTCATCCACATATGGTGGCACTCCTTATCTTCTTATCTGGCTCCTACAGCTGGGCCTCAGCTGGGCTGTGGCTGACAGCTCATTGCAGCTAAACGAGAAGCTATTACTTATAATCCAATACTTAAATTACTTTACTAAACTCCCTGCAGCCATTCTTTATGGCTGCTTACAGGCTCCTTACACAAGGTCATGTAATAGGTTAGAATTAGTAAGGTGCCTTCAAGGGCATGCAGATCAGCCTAGTACCTAACAACATGTGGTTCTGGGCAACCACTGAGAGAGTACTCTGAAGGCCTGGTGATCTGAAAAAAAGCTCATAGCTTGTCATTGTTTGAATGCTATGGGGAACTGAGCTGAGGTGGACAGAGCCCAGACTGGGCTGATGCCTGCAGTAAGCACTCAGTGGAAGCATGGCTACAAAGCCAGAGAAGTCGTGGGAATTGCCAATTTCCTCAAGAGAGTTTGAGAGTCCACAGGATTGTGAAAGACCATGAGACGATATAAACTAGGGACCTCAACATGATTCTCTCTTGCCCCCATGGACAGAGAAAACAGGAGCAAACACTCTGGAGATTAAGCTATGTAGAGCAATGAGGCAACGAGAAAACAACTGGAGCCTTGAGGCAAAGCAAAGAACTCTAAGCCACAGAGACTGACAGCAGTCGGCAGCAGAAGCAAAGAGGCCTAAGATGGCCTAAATAGGTCTAAGATATGCTCCTGGGAAATTTGGGACTGACTTACACCACGTCAGCAGGAGTAAACCAACTGTGAGGAAACCTTAAAGATAGAGACTGCATCTCTGAGAAGACTGTAAATCCTTATTGAGGAAGCCAGGGAATTGTTATTATAGGCCTTAAAGTCTGACCCATGAAGAATGCACAGGCTGATGACACTGTGGAACTGATTGCACAAACCTGCAAAGGTAGGCCCAGAGGAAGCTGAACCAAGCTGAAGATAATTCTCCCATAGATGCCAGAGCTAGACTTTTAACCAAGATGCCCAAATGGACCTGCTTTAGGAATTATAATATCCTTTTTTAAGGCCCATCCCTCGGAGGGGATAGCGCCCTATTTTTCCGCCAACCCTCAAAGAGAAACAGACTCTATACTGAATCGATGCTGTATACTGTTCTGATACATGTGGCTGATGCGTATGGGGTGGACTACACCAGAGAGGGAGAGGCAAGGTGACCCCGAAGTTTGTAAAGTTTCGGGTTATATATGTTTTGGGGTAGGCTTCAATAATACTTTAGACATTGGTGTAAATTCCTGGAGAAGGAGGCGTGGTTTTTGTCCAAGGCAAGCTTCTTATCTCCAGGGCTGGGCAGCTTCCTATCTCCAGGGCTGGGCTGGTGGTTCCTCAAGGAGATTTCAAGGAGACCCTGGGGCTAGGTGGTTGTGTTAGTCATTTCCTAGCAACAGCAGAGGAGAAGGGAGTGGTGGTGAAGGTCTTTGCCAGGTCAAGGCTTTGGAATTTCCCAAACTTTTGCTCAGCTCAGGATGAGGGCTCAGTCTTTCTCTTTCAAGAAAATTAAAATAGGGTTAATTAAATGTTCATAGGTATTAAATATTTATAGGTATTAGATTATAGATATTAAATATTGTAGGTGTTTTATAGGTGGTGATTGTTGAGTATTAATAAATGTAATTATTTTAAATAAAAATTTTCTGTTACAAGGTAATCCATTGTGCATGCCTAGGTCCTGCACTCCATTTCTTACTGGTGCCTATGCTAGACCCCATCTCCAAATATAGTCACATTTCAAGACAAGGGGGCCTTTTACATATGAATCTGTGGTGGAGAAGAATGATGCATTTCCAATAGCACAGTGGTTCTACTTACTAAACTTTTGGTATACATTTGAGAAGAATATGTCATCATAGTTTGTTTTGACTGTTGTAATAAACACCATGACCAAAGCAACTTGAATGATTTATTTCAGCTGATAACTTCCAGGTCACAGTTCACCAGTAATGGAAGTTGGTATAAACTCAATGCAGGAACATAGAAGCAGGAACTAAACAGGAAACATGAAGGGATGATACTTCTGGCTTGTTCCCCACGGCTTTCTCAGCCTGCATTTTCATACAACTCAGCACAACCTGCACAGGAATGGTACCACTTCCAGTGGGCTAGGCCTTTCCACATCAATTATTAGCCAAGAAAATGCCCTACAGACCTGCTTAAAGGCTAATTTTATGGAGTTTTATTTTAAAAGTTGAGGTTCTTCTTCCCAGATAATTCCAGCTTATGTCAAGAAATTTGTAAAAAGCAGAACTGTAAGGAACCTGTAAGCAGTCATAGAAAATGGCTGCTAGGTAGTTAGTGAATAAGTTGAAGTGAAAATAAAATGCATTGAAGTAATGTAGTGTTTTAAGATAACCAGAAGTCTGTCAGAGGCCAGCTGATGCATAACTGACAACTGCTTATCAGCCCTCGCAGAACCCAAAAATTAGGTGTTTCCACTCAGGTTGTTACCCTGAGGAAATGAGTATAAATATGAGCACAGAAGTGTAATAGTGCGCACCATGGCTGCTACAGCTTGGCTGTAAATTACCGCTGGTTGACACTTGACTGACAATTCCTGAATGTCAGAGAAAAGCCCTCAACATCTCAGCAGTGAATGAACCACTGCCACCAGAGACTGAGATCCAAGAGAGAGACCAGACCCAAGATAATACAGTCAAACCTGCTTCATGGTCAAACTCTCATTATCACAACAAAGAAGGCAACCACCTCCCAGCCCTTACCTTCGGACCTCAGCCCTCAATCATTAACAGGTTCAGTATGATACTATGTTAGAGTTGGCTTAACAAGCATTACTTTTATGATTAGAGTGTTTGTACTGTTTTGGTGCGGTGTGTGAAGTAAATACTAAAACCACACATTCTCTGACTCCTGCTTAATCATTCAGCCTTCTCTGAAATCATAAGAGAGTTCTATGAGCTCGTGACAAGAACATAAATGTATTTTAAATCCAACATTCTATAGATGTTCACTAGGCAAATTGGTCAATATTATTCAAGTATCCTATATTTTTAGGCATTTCCTTTCTACTTATTTTATCATTTCTTGCAAGAAAGTGACTGAACTATTTTATATAACTTTGGATTTGTCACTCATGTTTTTATTTTATATTCAGAAACTCAGATACTTCTGTATTAATCTTTGGCAATGGTATGACTCCTTGGTAGATTGTTCACAATTTTATAATTTGAAATGACTGCTGTGTTTTTGATTATATTTGTTCTGAGACTTACTTTGTTTTATGTTTCTTTTTATTACTATCAGAATTACATATATCTATTTGTTTTAATCTATTTAAAAAGGGGCAGATGAACCGGGCAGTGGTGGCGCACACCTTTAATCCCAGCACTTGAGAGGCAAAGGCAGGGGGATCTCTGTGAGTTCGAGGCCAGCCTGATTTACAAAGCAAGTCCAGGACAGCCAGAGCTGTTATACAGAGAAACCCTGTCTCAAAAACAAAAACAAAAAAAGGGGGGACAGATGAGTGAGTTTGTGTGCTCGCATGTGTGTGCAAGCGTATAATGTTACTCTTGGTTGTTAGCGTGACAAACACATTTGAAATCAACTAAAACCAAAGCGTTTAGGCACCCTGTGAGAGACTTTTTAGACTGGATCATTTAAAATGAGAAGACACACCCTAAATCTGGGCCACACCCTCTGTTGGGAGATGACATAAAAGAACAAGGAAGAAGGAAGCTTTTGTCTGCTTGCCCTATGCTTCTGTTGAGGCATTTCTTCACTTGTATTAGAACACACTTATTCAGGATTGTAACATAGACTGAAGACAGGCAGCTCTGTAGGAATCCTCTAGTACTTCAGCACCAGACTGGGACTGCTGAGACATCCAGTCTCATGGACTGAACAGCTACTGGATCCTTTGTCTTTCTGTCTATATACAGCCACTGTTGGGCCACAAAGCCTGTAAGCTACTTTAAAATACCATGTTTTTTCCACTCTCTCAGTTCTGTTCCTTTAATGAACTCTGACTAAAACAGATTGTGGTGCCAAGAGCAGTTCTATAGAAACAGAAATCTAAGGATGAAAGGTTTAAGTATTTAAAATATGGTTTGCAATGTGGCAACACCTATAGATTGAAGACTACCCTAGTAGCATGGATAATCTAGAACCAGGGCTTTGAGTTGGCCCACACCAACATCTATCCCATGGATGAATTGCTGGAGTGCAAGAAGAGGCCAGTTCCACAACCCAAAACTACAGGATCTCCATGACACAAGAACAGTTATAGGATAATCTGACAGGAGTTCCAGTGAGATTCCAGTATTGACAAAGTAGCAGAAACCAGAGGCCTCATACTAGACCAAGGAGTCATTTTAATGAACATTTGTAAGCAGAATGTGTAGACAAAAGGGAATATTGTGGGACACACTGAGACACACTGCAGCTTCTACAATGAGATTTTATTTTTTATGCTGGGACTGATTGCAAGGGTGGAGGGTGCGTCCGAGTGAGGTGGGAGATGAGAGGGAACAGGGTGCATGATGTGAAATTCACATAATAAAAATTTTCCAGTAAAAAAAAAATATTTGAAAGGTTAACTACAAAGAACAAGAAATTCAGAGATTTTTGACAATTTGTTAGAAAATGATGGTGCCTGGTTGCTTCTGTAAACTCTGGATAAACTACAAAACTATATATATATGCTCATAGAAAAAAATAAAATGGCTCTGGATTAGCATAACAGTCTAAAAGTTTCTAAGTGTGCCCTAGAAGAGATTTCTCTCTCCAGTAACCATAGGACTCAAGTTGCAGAAAGTGAAACCCAAGCCTGCATTACAAGACTGGCTGTGAAAATTCAACTCTCAGCATCAGAGAGTGTGTCCCATTAAAGTAAGAACACTGATTGGTAAGGACTTGGATCCTGCAATTCCAGGAGATGTGTGGGATGACCCAAGTGAGGCTGAGGAATTTGAACCCTCAGATTCTGAAGGGTTTATCTCAACTGACGAAGAAATCTTTCTACCCTTAACAGATCATGCATCCTCATTTCCACCCCCTGTAATTGCCCATTCCACCATTGCCTCAGAGAATTATTCCTTTGTTGTCTGTTGAACTAGGAGAGACTTTTCCTGAATGAGATGCCAGGCACAGCAAGAGGTTGTCCCTCAATGCCAACCAACAGTTAGTTGCTTCTAGACCTGTAAGGCTAACCAGGCTCCTCCTTTAGTTGACATAGAAACTCTGGTTCATGATGAGGTTTGCTACACCACTAAAGGGCTTAATGAATTTGCTAATTTATTCAAGCAGCAGCTTGGGGAGTATGTATGGGAATGAATTTTAAGGGTGTGAGATAACAGAAGGAATTTAAAACTGGATCAGGCTGGACATCAATATGAGCCTACAGAATAGAGACTGTAAGTTTAATATGGAGACTCATGCAGTAAAACGAGGGTGTCAGTAAAATAGCTGGTTGAAGCATTTCTCATAAGATGGATGACTGAAAGAAACTGTAGATGCCTGATGTCTCTTGGCTTAATGTTGATGAAGGAATTTTAAGGATAAGGGAATCTGCAATGCTAGAGAGAATATTCTTTGTAAAACCTAATCCTCCTGTACTGTTTTAAATAAGAATGGGCCTCGTAGGCTCATGTATTGTAATACTAAGTCACCAGGGAGTAGTGTAAGGCTGTAAAAATTAATGAATACATGGCCTTCTCCTCTGTGGTGAGACCCTGACCTCACTCCTGGAAAACTTCCACAGAACTCAGTCCTTGAAAACATCAAAGCTTACATAGCTGACCGGTCTGTTCAGACTCCCCTAAGGTTCACTCCTCTACACTCCCGGCTTGAGTCACCACCTAACTTAACATACTCTTTGTTCCTTTATCACCACCTGTGGCTACTGCCTTGCCTACTTAAAAAAAAGCTATTCCTTGGTGCCCCCACCTTTTTTGTAGCCGCTTGTGTATTTAAAGGGCCAGAGAACCATTTTATGGGGTTCATTCCTCTACGGGGGAATCGAACCCTGGCACGTCAGTTTAATAAACCTCATGTCTATTACAGCGAATCGGGGGGCATTGGTGGTCTTTGGGCGTCAGGATTCAGTGAGCCCCTCTCGGGTTCAATAGTAGCACTACCTGAGAATGATTAGGAGGTGTGGTTTAATGGGTGTGACGTTGGAGGAAGCGTGTCACTGAGGGTAGACTTTGAGATTTCAAAAGTCTATGCCAGACCCAGTCTCAGTCTCTCTCTCTCTCTCTGCCTGTGAATCAGGATGTAACCCTCAGCTCCTGCTCCAGCACCATGAGTGCCACCATGCTCCTACCATGTTCCTGCCATAATGATATTGGACTAAACCTTGAAACTGTGCAAAAGCTCCCTACTAAATGCTTTCTTTTATAAGAATTGCGGTAGTCATGGTGTCTCTTCCAAGCAATAGAACAGTGACTAACACACCTTTACAATGGGAAGGCTCAGAAGACATGGCCTTCCCTAATGCTTTCAGACACAAAATGGGGAGAGCGGGAACCAGGATATTTGAAGAACTTTGTAGTCACTGTTTCACTTCTGCCAAACCTTAGAGTCAGAGATGCTGCTGCTCAGCTAAAGTAACTTAAACTCATTGGGTTTAATTTGGTCCCAAAGAATCAGGGTCCAGGGGACTGCACTGAATCACCAAAGGCAGGAATATCTTTCAAGTCCTTGATAGTGGCACTAATTTCTGCAGTTCCTTCTGGGATCCAATATTGTCTTTGATTATTTTCTCTGGTAGAGGTATCTCCAACAGCTTTCTTTGGCCTTTCCAAGCATATTAGCCCCCTCTCCACAGATTAGGTAACCAATCTGAGAATTCTGCCAAATACTAAGTACATATATAAAAATTCTACTTTCTGGGACTGGGGAAATAACCACAGGATGAATTCTGGAACCCACTGGACTTACTGTGAGACAGACTTCAGCCAAAACTCCATTTATCACCTGACCTCTCTGAAGCCCTATTTTAACCAGAAGTTCAAAATGATTCTTGGGGTCTTCTGGAATCAGTATCAATTCTGAACCAGTATCAAATAGACCCTTGAAATTTTGATTATTTCCTTTTTTTGTCCACTTCACCATTATTCTTGTAAAAAAGGCCTTACTTAGTCCCTCTGTGGAAAGAGGGAAGAAATGCTAACAGTAAAAGTGATTTAGTAAAATCATCCCTCCATTTAAGGGGTTCTGAGTCTACAAACTGTTTCAAGTCTGGAAACTGGTTCATGGGCTGAGTTCCCTCTTGTCATAGTCTAATGTAGCCTTTTTTCAGTTGAGAACTTTTCTGCTTATACAGATAAAACAAAAATTCTGTAGAATTTTATTTATTTCATGCCTAAAAACACCATGACTGATTATCCAGCACCAAAAATATCATACCACCAAGAAAATCACTTTGCCTGTTGCTGTCCGTTACAAGTCATGTCATCATGGACATTGTTTTGCCTGTGCTACCCACTGCAATAACTACAACCACCTTGTCGTTGGAAACTCAGTGCTGCCACTTGCCCCCTGATCCCTTGGTGCCCAATTTAACTCATCATACTTAATTTATCCAATTGAATATTAGTATCTCTTACCCCCAATGTCTGGCACAAGGAAAGGAGTGATGACATAGCTCTTCAAATGTGTTGGTGCCCCTCTCACCACTTTGTATCTTATAGAATTAGTGAAGGGCATTCTAGGCCTTCCCATAGTGAACAATTAGTTTTACACAGCATGCCTACTCTAGTATTGTAATTTCAGTGAGCCTTAAAATTCTCTTCATCAACCTAAGACAAGAGGTATCAGGCATCTTTAGCTCCTCTTCTGTAGGCCATCTTTTCACAAATGCTTCAGCCAACCACTCAAAAAAAACAATTTACACCTTTTTAAGGAGAAGGTTCAGAAGTCTTCTTTGAAAGCTGCTATGGAGATTGATCTACCGCTTGATCCATATGATCCAACAAACCTAGTAGTACTTGAGGTATCAGTGAAGAAAGGGATCTATCATCATCTTCAGAAAACTATTCTCTTTTTAAGAGATGGCTGTTTCCTTGCTAGTGGACTCAGTGGAAACAAAACATTTCACAATGGGCCACCAAGTTACTACGTGACTTGAGCTGCCCATCATGTTCTGGGTGTTATCTAATCCATCATGACATAAAGTAAGATATACACAATCTATTATCAAATAGAAGTGGTATATACATGACCAGGCTTCTGTAGGTGTTGAAGGCACAAGCAAGTTACATGAAGAAGTGTGTTGTAAACTGACTTTAATAAATGCCAACCATGAGCTCTTTAACCTAGGTCAGGACTATAGGATATACTTAAAAGCAGGCCATGTTACTTATACTAGAAAATAAATTAAAGCCTGGTGAATAACACAAAGGGGGCATGTTTGACTAGACCACCTAACCAGGTCATAGGAAAAGTCCAGTGTATAGGAAATGAAAAGGACTGTGCCACACTAGTTAAAAGAGTAGTAGTTTCTGATGGTACACACCTTACCCACGTCATCGGGTATTTATGGCTGCTGCCCAGGAGACAGTTGCAGACTGGTATTCTTGGCCCCTGACTTAGATGTGATCCCAAGAAATGAGGTCCAGCTATACTTACATCCCTTAGATTCAAGAAGTAAGAAAACTGTTGTACTGAAACTCTGTGCCATTATATGTTTAAAGTGTATACTTGATTATATTTTATGAGCTTATATTTAAGAGATCATCCTGAGTCTCATATGGGTTGTTAATGTTGACTTTGGACTTTTTACACTTGTTCACTCTCTCTGTATCTCTTCAACATAGTACTTGAAGTTCTACCCAAAGCAGTAAGACAACTAAAGGAGATCAAGGGGATACAAATTGGAAAGGAAGAAGTCAAAGTACCCCTATTCTCATATGATATGATAGTACACATAAGTAACCCCAAAATTCTACCAGAGAACTCCTATAGCTGATAAACACCTTCAATAAGGTGGCTGGATATAAAATCAACTCAAACAAATCAGTAGCCCTCCTCTACACAAATAATAAATGGGCTGAGAAGCAAATTAGAGAAACAACACCCTTCATAATAACCACAAACAATATAAAATATCTCGGTGTAACTAAAACCAAGCAAATGGAGGACCTGAGTGACAAAAACTTAAAGTCTCTGAACAAAGAAATCAAAGAAGATATCAGAAGATGGAAAGATTTTCCATGTTCAAAAGGTCATCCTCCCAAAAGCAATCTACAGATTTAATACAATTCCTGTCAAAGCTCCAGCACAATTCTTCACAGACTTTGAAAGAAAAATCCTGAACTTCATATGGAAATAAAAAAACCTAGAATAGCTAAAACATTCCTCTACAGTAAAAGAACATCTGGACGCATCGCCATTCCCAACTTCAAGTTGCACTACAGAGCAATATTAATAAAAATGTATAGTATTAACATAAAAACAGATTGGTTGATAAAAACAGATTGGTTGATCAATGAAATTGAATCAATCAAAGACCCAGAAATAAACCCACACATCTATGGACACTTGATTTTTGACAAAGAAGCCAAAACCACACATTGAGGAAAAAAAGAAAGCACCTTCAACAAATGGTGCTGGTCTAACTGGATGTTTGCATGTACAAAAATGCAAATAGATCCATGTTTATCTCCCTGCACAAAACTCAAGTCCAAGTAGATCAAAGACCTCAACATAAAACCAGATACACTGTATCTATTAGAAGAAAAAATGGGGAAAAGACTTAAACTCATCAGCACAGGAGACAACTTCCTGGATAGAACACCAGTAGCTCAAGCTCTAAGACCAACAATCAATAAATGGGACCTCATGAAACTGAAAAGCTTCTTTAAAGCAATGGACACTGTCAAGAGAATAAAATGGCAGCCTACAGATTGGGAAAAGATCTTCACCAACCCAACAACCAATAGAGGGCTAAACTCCAAAATATAGAGAGAACTCAAAAAAGTAAAACTAACAAAGAACTAAAAGAACCAAATAATCAAATTCAAAAATGGAGTAAAGAGCTAAACAGAGAATTCTCAACAGAAGAATCACAAATAGCTGATAAGTTAAATAAATGCTCAGTGTCCTTAGTCATCAGGGAAATGCAACTCAAAATGACTCTGAGATTCCATCTCACATCCATCAGAATGACTAAGATCAAAAACTCAAGAGATAGCACATCATAGCAAGGATGTGGAGAAAGGGAAACACTCCTCCATTGCTGATGGCCATGTAAACTTGTACACCCACTTTGGAAATCAAGCTGGCATTATCTTAGAAAATTGGGAATAGTTCTACCTCCAGACCCAGACATACTGTTCCTTGGCATATATCCAAAAGATATTCCACCATACCACAAGGACATCACCTCAACAATGTTCATAGGAGCATTATTTGTAATAGTCAGAAACTAGAAACAACCAAAATGCCCCTCAGCCAAAGAATGGATAAAGAAAATGTTTACATATACACAATGTTATATAGTATTCACTATATAACTATTAAAACCAAGGAAATTATTAATTTCACAGGCAAATGGGTGGAACTAGAAAATATCATCCTGAGTGAGGTAACCCAGACCCAGGAAGATAGACATGGTACATAAGTGAATATTAGCCATATAGTACAGGATAACCATACTACAATTCACAGACCCAAAGAAGCTAAGCAACTAAGAGAACCCTAAGGAGGATGCATTAATCTCACCCAGTAGGGGAAGTAGAATAGACATTGGCAGTGGTTGAAGAGAGAGATGTAGAAATAATATAATTAAATTATTTACCAGTATTAATATTATAGCTAATTGATGTTAATTGATGATGTTAATCCTTAATCCAACATTATAAATGAACACACAAACACTGGATGGACACCTAATGGATCTTTTTATTTTTATTATAATGTCTATTTATTACATCAAGTTACATCTCCATCATATTCACCTCTTTCCACCGCTCCGGGTTCCACCCTTCCACCCTCTCCTACCTCTCCCACCCATCTCACTTCTCCGATGTTGAGTGTCCCTACATATCAACCCCTCTCAGTTCAACAGTCAAATGAAGGCTAAGAGCGTCCTCTTGCACTGGGGGGTCTACATGGTAGCATCCCTAGAGCAAATTGTCCCCTTAATAGGTAACAAAGTCTATGTTCCTGAACTCTTTGGTGTGTTGGTTGTAGGATAGTTATCCATTGCTATATGGCTAAAATCCAATTACAAATGAGTAGATGCCATGTACATCTTTCTGAGTCTGGGTTAGCTCACTCAGGATGAGCTTTTCTAATTTCATCCATTTGTCTGCAAATTGCATGATTTCATTGTTTCTGAAGGCTGAGTAGTATTCCATTGTGTAGATGTACCACAGTTTTTTTATCCATTCCTTAGTGGAGGGACATCTGGGTTGTTTCCAGTTTCTAGCTACTACAAATAAGGCTGCTATGAACATAGATGAGGAAACGTCCTTGAGGTTTGGTGAGGAATCATTTGGATGTATGCCCAGAAGTGGTATGGCTCGGTCCCAAGGAAGAGCTATTCCAAGTTTTATAAGATATTGCCAGACTGACCTCCATAATGGTTGCACAAGTCTGCACTCCCACCAGCAATGGAGTAGAGGTCCCCTTTCTCCACACCCTTGTCAACATGTGCTGTCATTTCTGCTTTTGATCTTAGCCATTCTGACAGATGTGAGATGGAATCTCAGAATCATCTTGAGTTGTATTTCTCTGATGATTAAGGATGTTGAGCATTTCTTCAAATGTCTCACTGCCATTAGAACCTTTGTGAAGAACCTAATGGATCTTAACAAGCCTTAGCCTGGATTGTGCAATCTTGACCCAACTAGGCTAGCTTGTAATTCTATTCCCCAAATATGACCCCAATATATACATATGTCCCATGGGCTGTTATTATCCATGCTATGCTGATGTTCCAGGCCATGTGGAGATATGATTCTTCTATTACTCATGGCATGTCTCCTCCTCCTGGCTTCTTCTCCCAATGATCCTCTCTGCTTCTCCAGAGCCCATCAACCTTTTTCCTGCCTACCTCTCTCTCTACCCAATCACAGACTTTCCCATTTTATTAAAACAAATCAGACACAATGGTTAGCAAGCAAGTAACAGACAGCAAGAAGGCCTCAGGGAGCAATTAGTTAACATTTGAAATATATAACAGATCACTCCATCAATTCTCTCTTTTGTCTAATTAAAAGGCTATTTTTAAACTATATACAGTAAGAACCAATATGAAACAATCAGGAAAACCATATATAAAAGTTGCATACATAACATTTAGCCTATTTGTATTAGGCAACCTTGAAGGAAAAAAATTATCTATACTAGTTTGGTGAGTCTAAAATTATGAACCTAATTATTTTCTAACATATCCTATATTTACAAACCTAAAGATTTTATTTAGATTTAAAAGTATCTTTTTAAATCCTAACCAACTTAAGCTCAATTGAAATTTTATATCTATTATGTCTTCAACTCCATCAAAGACTTAAGAAGGGATAAATTATCAGAGTGAGTAGGAAGTGCAGGTAAGCAGCTTCCAAAAAAGAAAAATGACAGTTTGCTGCCTGGACAGTTCCAAATATCTCCCAATGCCACTGGAGCATCTCTTCAGCCTTCTGGTCAAGCAAATCTCACAGACTTAATTGTGCAGCAGGAAATAAGAATGATTTTCCCATTCTGTCTCTGCAGAATCAGACCATCAACTTACCTGCATTTAAGCTCTGGTCCATCTTTTGACTGTATATAGCCTGTTGAGAAGGCAGGGACAATTCTGCCCAGTAGTAATTATTTCCTGATGGGGAATTTTGATGTTCATTGTCTCCTTCCAAGTCAAATGGGATCTGTCAGGAGCTGACTGTCTCAAGTCAAAGAATTTCTAAAATAATTTTAAAAATCCTTAAATTGCATTTCCTGTATGCCTCTGATGATTTTGAAAGCATCTATTGATTTATTTATAAATCTATCTACCTACCTATCTAGCAATTGATGTTTTGTTTGAATAGGCAAACTGTATATTTTTAACCATTTATTATCTGTTTAACCTAGTAAGCTTATTTTATGATAAGACTAGTATTTGACATAACCAGGAGCTTGACTGGCCAGCTATCAATCTGCATTTCCAAGACTCCTAAATAGATTGCAATAGCAGACCATAAAAGGATTGGAAGTAAACCTATACTTTTAAATGAGTTCTATAGGCACAATACCTTATACAAGAATTTTAATATACATATATGTATGAGAAAGGTGGGATTTCCTGAGATTAGAATAGGAAGCCTGAGCTTTAGACAGAGGACTAATTCATTCCAGCCAGGAGCAGGAAGAAGGAGGACACACATCATGGGTTAGAAAAAAGATACACAGAACCATAATTGTCAGGTACAAAATCACTTGTGTGCTAAGAGAAACAAACTCAATTAGAATCCAAACATATCAGGGCATTATGAATTCATCCATTTTTAATCTAGGCAGTTAATTCTGCTCTCAAGCTGTTTAGAAGGTTCGTGGTTTTTTAGTACATAAGGAGAGCTAAGCTTTACACCTTTGCTTCAAGGCAGTAGCTTTTGTTAAGGGAGCCACTCCTTTGAAATGTGTTCGGGTTTGGCTTTTTGGCTTTTTGGCTAGGAAGCTACCTTTTACCCGGGCCTTCTCAGGCTGTAATCATGGATTCTATTTGCCATAGTTGGGCACCATATGTAGGGGAAAAAAAGGCTAATTAAGTTATTTAACAGTATTTAGATTATTGTTAATTGGTTCACAGTTGTTAATCCTTAGCCTGCCATTATAAATGAACATACAGTTACCATGTGGATTTTAACAAGCCTTGGCCTGAATTGAGCAATCTTGGCCCACCTAAGCTACCTCTTAATTCTATTACCCAAATATGACCCCATATATACATACGTACCATTGGACTGCCATTCTCCATGCTATGCGTATGTTCCTGGCCATGTGGAATGAGGTTCTTTTTTCTAACCCATGGTGTGTGTCCTCCTTCTTCCTGCTCCTGGCTGGAATGAATTAGTCCTCTACCTACAGCACAGGCTTCCTGTTCTAATTGTCTTAATAATTGATGTGGCAGTATCCAACTCACTGTGTCTGGTGTCATCCCTAGGCTGGTAGTTGCAGGATGAAGAAGAGAACAAACTGAGCAAACCAGTGAGTAAACAGCATCCTTCCATGGTTTCTGTTTCAGTTCATGCCTCTAGGCTCCTTCCTTGAGCTCCTGCCCTGACTCCCCTCAGTGTAACTTGAGAGTTGTAAAAATAAATAAACCCTTTCCTTCCCAAGCCACTTTTGGCCATAATATTTTAACACAGCAATGAAAGCTCTAAGACAGATGCCAAAACTATACACTAGAGAAAAAAAAAATATCTTCGGCAAATAGCACTGGGAAAACTGGACATCTACATGTAGAAGGATGAAATTACATCCTTCTTCCTAATCCAAGTGGATCAAGGCCCTCAACACAGACCTGAACATCTGAAACTCTGGAGGAAAAAGTAGTAAAAACACTACAACATATAGGCATAGACAAGGACCTTATGAAAAGGATTCCAGTCACTCTGGAAAAGTACCAATGTTCAGTAAGTAGAACCTCTTAAAACTAAAGAGCACCATACAGCAAAGGGAATAGTCAATCAATTGAAGAGACAGCTCACTGTCCCACTTCAGTGAGCCTCTTTAGCTTTAGTTACTGTTACATATGTATATGTGTGCATATGTATATGTTTTCAAAATATATAAATCCTTCCTGTTAAGAACTTTTTATTGTTTGTTGTATTGTTGTTTGTATGTATATTGTTTTGGGACTGACCATTTTGTATGCAATAATGAATAAGGGCGTTCATCTCCGGAAGAGGTTACTTCTCTCTCTGCCATCAATCAGTATTTGTGGATTGTATTATATTATATATTTATCAAATAATCTAGTAAAATATTAATGCCTCAAAAATTTCAAATTAGCTTCAAGAATTTGGTATCCTAATATCCGTGCTGATGAATTAGGGAGAGAGAGAGAGGAGGACAGAACAAAGAAGTACAAACACTTCTATGCCACATAGACACATACAAATGTGTTCAAAAACTTACAGAAATTTAATATCAAAATATGTTTTAGTGTAAAGGCATAAAATATTTTGAGTCACAGCAGAAATAGCTGCAGACATATGGAATTGTTCCAAAATTTCATTTACACCAGTTTTGAAACTACAACAGAGTGCACCAAAATTCACTTTCAGTTCCATTCAATAAAAATTTGGCCTTGTTTTGCCCACAGGAGCTTTCCATCTCACCATAGCCCTATCCCACTCATAACCTTTCAGCTCCACATAAAACTTAGGATGAAGAGCAGCCTTCCTGATAGGCAGGTCACCTCTCCCCTGCATACTCCTTTAATTTAAAACTGCTATGACTCCTACTCTAGCTCATTCCCTTGCAATCACACACTCCACACAGACTATAATCATTTGACTTTAGATGTATCCTATAGAACAAATTTTCCAAAACAATTGCAGAATGCTCTGATTATAAGCCTTTGGTGAAGATGAACATTCATTTAGTGGTAATTTATTTTTTCCTTACAATATATTTTGATCGTTTTTTGTCCTCTCCCAATTCATCCCAGATCCTCCCTCCCCACCCAACTTTACATCTCTCTCTCTCCTTTCCTCCCTCCCCAACACTCTCTCAAAAATTTCAAAACAAAAACCAATAAGACAAAAATGCCAAAATTAAACAGCACACACACACACAACCATGGAATTTGTTTTGTGCCAGCTACTCCTGGGCCTAGGGCTTGCCATGTAGTGTAGTTCATATACATATTTCTCTACTGGAAAAAAAACTGATTATTTTCTTGGCCAGCAGGTATTAATTTCAAATGTCTTCTTGGTTTAGGATAAGACCTCATGTCCACTGGTCCCTGTCAGTGATAAGAACCCATCTGACTTAGACCTATACAGGTCTTGTGCATGCTGCATGGTCTTTATGAATTCACATGTGCATCAGTCCTACTGTGTCTGGAAGACTCTGTTTTCTTAGAGTAATTCATCACCTCTGGCTTTTACACTTTCTGGTTCCTCTTCTGCATAGATCTCTGAACCTTGAAGGGAGGGCTTTAATGAAGACATCCCATTAAGGACTGAGTACTCCAAAATTTGTCACTCTCTGCACACTGTACAGTTGTGAGGTGCCTTGTGAATGCCAATATATTGCAAGAAGAATTTTCTCCAATGAGGGTTTACCAGTGCACTTACCTATTAGTATAGTAGTATGTTTTTAGAAGTCACTTAATTATTATTTTCATTTAGCAGAGTAATAGTAGGTTTTCCCCTAGGCCCATTTCCTATCTAGTCTTAGGTCCTTGACAACTTTAGCAGTGTGAGGCATTGATTCCAGTTCATGAAGTAGGCCTTAAATTCAATTGGAAAGTGGTTGACTACTCCCATAATATTTGTGCCACTAGCGCACCAGTATATCTTGCAGGCAGATTATGGTTTTGGATCACAGGATTTGTAGTCAGGTGATAATGATGATTACCTTTCTCCTCCAATAGCATGCAGAGTACCTCCCAGCAATATAAATGCTAGTCAGTAGGGGTGAAGCTTCTAGTTGGGCACCCACTCAGCTTTTCTGTGTTCACTGACTTGAGTAAGGTTGTCTTCAGGAATAGAACCTTAGCATCAACTTGTGTAGAGCAACTAACAACCTTGGCAATAAACTGTTATGTTTGGGAGATCAATGGAACCCATTTGGCTAATGATTCAATAAGATATAGTTAATTCTTGGCCCTGGAGGTTTTACTTGGTGGCATAAGATGTCTAGTTAGGGCATTATCTCCCAATTATGGTAACTCTATTTAAATTCCTTTCATATATGTGTATCTATTTTAGAAAGCTTGTATAGTAGTAGATTTCTACATTTTTTTTTCAAAAGGACTTTAGTGTTAGTTGTCTCTCCACATATTCCCTCCTTTGCCCTGTTCCTCCAAACTCCTTTCCCCATTTAATCTTCCTATTCTAGTTCCACTGTCTCTCCGTAACACTATATTCTAACTCGCCTTCCTTGGGAGATTCCTCCTCAACCCTGGACACTCATTATGTACTAAACTTCTATGGCTATTCAAACTGAAGCACACATATCAATATCTTAAAAGCTAATATCCATGTATAAGAGAAAACATGCAATGTTTGTCTACTGACATCTGGTTTACCACAAACAGGATAATTGTTTCTAGCTCCATCCATTTACCTGTAAACTTCATAATTGTATTTTGTTGACAACTTAATAATATCCCATTGTGTAAAAATATCACATGTCATTATCTATTCAGCAGTCAATGAATGTTTAGGCTTTTTTGAATTTTTAGCTATTATGAATAATACAATAATAATGAACATGGATGTACATTTGTCTCTATAGTAGAAAGTAGAGTCCTTTGAGTATATGGTCAAAGCTAATATAGCTGGATCTTGAGGTAAATTGGTTTTCAATTTCCTGAGGACCCTCCACACTGATTTCCAAAGTGGCTGTATCAGTTTTCACTTTCACCAACAATGAATAAATGTTCCACCTTCCCTGCATCCTCCCCAGTGTGTACTGTCATTTCTTTTATTGATCTTGGCCATTCTGACTTGGGTAATAAGAAATCTCATAGTACTTTTGACTTGTATTTCCCTGGTGACTAAGGGCATTGATCATTTCTTTAGGCATTTATCAGCCATTGTGTTTCATCTTTTGAGAATACTCTGATAATTTCTGTTCCCTATTTTTAATTGTATTGTTTTCTTTTTTTTTTTTTTTTTGGTTTTTCAAGACAGGGTTTCTCTGTGTAGCCCTGGCTGTCCTGGACTCACTTTGTAGACCAGGCTGGCCTCGAACTCGCAAAGATCCGCCTGCCTCTGCCTCCCAAGTGCTGGGATTAAAGGCGTGCGCCACCACCGCCCGGCTGTATTGTTTTCTTAATGTCCCATTTTAGTTAATTCTTCACATATTCCATATACTAATCCTCTATCCAATGTATAATAGGAAAAGATTTTTCCCATTCTGTAGACTGCCACTTTGCCGGAATAGTAATGTCCTTTGCCATACAGAAGCTTTTCATTTTCATGAGGTTCTATGTATTTATTGTTGTTCTTAATGCCTGTGCTATTAAGTTTCCTGTTCAAAAAGTCCTTTTTATGCCAATTAGTTCAAGTGTATTCCTCATTTTCTTTTCTATGTGTATCTGGTCTTATGTTAAAGTGTTTGATCCATTTGGAGTTGAGTTTTATGTAAGGTAATAGATCAGTTTTTATTCTTCTATATAGATGTTTCTTAGTGGAATATTTGGGATTTTTTTTTAATTATGTCATCTTTAAGTGAAGACACATTGATATTTCTTCCTTATATGTATGCTCAACTGTTTTATTCTCTAGCTAAGACTTCAAGTCCTATATAAAATAAGTATGGAAACAGTGGAAATCTTTGTCTTGTTTCTGATTTTGGAAGAAATGTTTTAAGTTTTTCTATATGATGTTGGCTTTGGAGTTGTTTATATTGCCTTTATTCTGTTGAGATATGGAGATACGTCCTGTGTATATCTGGATTCTTCAGTACTTTTATCATGAAGACATGTTGGATTTTGTCAAAGGCCTTTTTTGTATCTAATGACATAGTCATCTTAAAATGTATATGAAAGCACAAAAAAATGCTGCATAGAAAAAATCTTACTGGGGATGGGGAGCACTACTGGAGGTATCTCTATACCTGATTTCAAGTTATACTATAAAGTCATAATAGAAAACCAGAATAATACTGGAACAAACACAGACATTTTGATTAATGGAATAGAATTGAGAACCCAGATATAAGATCACCTAACTATATCCACCTAATTTGTCCAAAGATACTAAAAACATGCATTGATAAAAGACAGCATCTTTGGGGAAAATTGGATATATACATTCAAAAGAATGACACTTGTTTCTTCTCTCTCATTCTGTGTAAATATCAAATCCAAATAGATCAAAGACCTCAGTGTTAGACCTGAAACTTCTAGAAGAAAAAGTAGAGTACACTTCAGGCAATAGACTCAGATAAGAACTTTTCAAAAAGTACTCTTGTCCTCCAGAAAATAAGACCAACAATCCATCAATGAGACTTCATGAAGTTAAAACATTTCTGTATTGTAAAGTCAATGGTTAATCAACTGAAGAGGTAGCTTACAGAATGTGAAAAGCATATTTACCAGCTGTAAATCTGGCAAAGCATTAGTGTCTACAACTGTGGTGGTTTGAGTAAGAATGTCCGCCATAGACTTTTATGTTTGAATGTTGGTCCTTTGTAATAGTGCTGTTTGAAATTTGAGAATAATTAGGAGGTGTGGCCTTGTCCACTCCAAGCATATTCTCTCTCTCTCTCTCTCTCTCTCTCTCTCTCTCTCTCTCTCTCTGTCTCTGCCTATTGGTAGCACATCAGAATGTAAAGCTCTCAGTTATCACTGGAGTGCCATGCCTGTCTGCTTTCCATCATGGCGATCATGGATTAACTCTCTAAAACTATAAGTAAACCTCCAGTCAAATGCTTTCTTTTCAATAAAAGTTGCCTTTGTCATGATGTCTCTTCACAGAAATAGAACAGTTACTGTTTGGGGAACCCCATCTACACACCTTCCCTAACCCCGCCCACACTGGGAAGCCTTCAGACAAAGGAAAGGTACCAAGAACTCAGTTCTGCATTCTTGGCAGCTGTCATAACCTCCTCCTGTAATGGTGTCATCAACCCAAATCCCTGCCTAAGTGCTCAGTTCTTATCCAAATTGGACACAAACCCAGTTTATGTCTGACATGTCACTACCCTTTGCCTACAGTCTATAAAACGTCCCTGCCCTAACTCAAGTGCATGATTCCTCAGCCTTGTTCTTTGGGACTGATGAACCTGCTAAGGAGCAGTGTGTGATAAACCTGCCTTTATCTGCTTCTAATCTGGTCTAATCTGGCCTATATCTGCATCACAGAGGGGGGGGTACCTATTAGTAACTAAAACAAAAATATACAAGGAATTAAAAGCACTAAACACTAAACAAACAAACATTGTGGAACCAACCAAAGACTTTCCAGCAGAAAAACAAATGGCAAAAAAAATTATTTTTAAAAATGTTCACCATCCTTAGCCTTCAGGGAAATGCAATCTAAAGCTACTTTAAGATTTCATCTTCCCTAATCATAACACCTGAGATTAAAAGAGCAAAAGATGACACATCATGTTCTGGTGTCCAACCTAGTGAGTGTTCCTGATCCTAACCTACCTGTACCTTTCCCAGTCCTCAGATCTACCCCAGGTAGTGTGTCTAGTGTCCCACCTTAGCCTGGTGAGTACAACTGCACTGCCCCCAACCTCCAGGCTTGGGCCAGTATGAACATTCTGCATGTTATCCCAGTCCCTCTGTCTCTACCTGACTCAGTCCCACCTGTGCTATACCCAAACTCCAAGCCCGGCTCATCAAGCACATCCTGTGCTCTGGATCACCCTGCTATGTCAATATCAGATAAAGAATTAATAAGGTAAGCCCACATGCTTGGGTTCATTGCAGAAATACAAGCAATATGAAAGACCAAGACAATATGGACCCACAAATACACTAATTCTTTAGAAAATGTTCTCCAATGAGAATTCCCTACAAAACTTCAGAACACAAAAGTCAAAAGAACAATGAAAACTTTATCAAAGAATTCAAGTTATTTAAGAAAAGATGCAAAGAAACAGCTCAATGAACTTAATGAGAATAAACACCAGAATGGTGCTCAAGAAAACACAAAAAATAAGGGTGAACGAAATGACAAAGACAATATAGGGTTTGAAAACTTAATCCAATGAAGAGATAGTGAAGGGGCTGATAGGTTAATATAAGTTAGATTTAGTGAA